>JANIJG010004259.1:0-17353 GCA_024611175.1 Megaceryle torquata | reverse complement strand
GGTCATTTGAGGTCAGGCTTGAGGGAGCTTTGAGCAACCTGCCCGAGGTAGAGATGTCCCTACTTTTGTAGGGAGGTTGGACCAGATGACCTCTAGAGGTCCCTTCCAGCCTAAAACATTCTGTGATCTATTTAAAAAAAAAAAAAAAAGAAAGAATGAAACCCAATGCCTAGAACCTGTTTTGAGATGGAAAATCCTTGTTAGTTTAGAATTAAAATGGAAGAGATTAGCAGCGTACATTTCATTTTTTTTCTTCCTCGTAATCAGGTTTATTTGGCTTTTTATTTCCTTCTAGGCCTACAAACTGTTTTAGTTCATCGTGAGTCTGGAACAACAGCCATCTCTGCGACTGCAGCAGCGTATCAGCAATCCCACCTCAAAAAAGCTGAAGTAAAAATACCGGTACTCAGAACTCTGTTTGTTGTTGTTGTTTTCCTGTGATGTTTAATGTATAGTGTTCCTAAGCATTTATTTCCTTGGTGTAATGTAAAAATAAGGCAACTCTGTAGCCAATTCTGAAGACAGATTCATACCACAGTGATTTTATAAAGTTCATGGCTTTTCCCGCTTTCCCCCGTGCTGCATGCTGCTATCTGTATCAAATACTTCCAATTCCCCTTTTTTTTTTTCCTAACCATCTGTGCAAGGGGATTATAAAGAATTGTCTCGGGTTTGTTTCAATTTAAGTTTTTGTAATTGAATTGGTGAATCTCTGCTCCTTGTCCTTTAGCAAAGGAACCATGTGCTTAGTGCAGCTGTCACTGGGGAAAGCAAGTGTATTATTTCCACTGGAAAATGGGTCGAAAGGTTCTGCATGGGCAAAGCAAAAGCTGGCTGATATCCTCATGTGGACCATACATAAAAGCTGGGCTCTGGCTAATACTCTTTTTTTTTTTTTTCTTTGGTCTCACATGGATTGCACAGAAGGGTGAGATGACTCCTTTGTGCAGTGCCAGCCACGAGCCTAGGCTCTGATTTTACAAGTCATTAGCCACTCCCTGAAATATTTCAGTTTGTACATATTCAACATAAGGAAGAACAACAGCAAAAAGTAGTGATGATGAACAAAGGTGGCAGATGTAAACAGATGGCAAGTTTCTGTTTGTGTCCCATTTTAAACTGAGTATAAATGCACATTTCAGCCTATGGAACAAGCTGATGTGCAGAGTAACTAACTCTTTAAATGCCCTGCTTTGCTAAATTGAAATGCTGTTTAATTTTGTTAAGCAAGATTTAAGTGGGGTTTGATTGCATTCAGTTCTGAATTATATACCATGAAAATGGAGTCGAGACAGAGTAAAATATAGAGCTAGAGTTTACAGTATTTTTAATTCAAAGCAGGTAACAGATGGGCACTAGTAATGTGAAATATCCTATGGCCCAGGTTTCTGTCAGTATGTCCAAGGTTTGACATATGGATGTAAATTTTGGGGGTTTTTTGGAAGATGATCTGTATAGCTGGTTGGTTCTTATATTTTCAGTGAGGTTTCCAGCATGCTCTTGTTGGGAAGCATGGTGTAGATGTGTTTCTGCTGAAGAATTAGACTACAACGTGATTAAAATGAGTAGATTAGAGACACAGTTACTTTACCATCTAAGATACTTAGTTCATTATCTTTTTTCTGTTAAGAAAATAGAGTTACAATAAGAACACTTGGTGTTCTGCAATAATTTAACATTTTTTACCATTTTACCATTGCTTTATTACACCAATATTCAATATTCATTCTTAAATGTAGATGTAGAAAAGTGAATTCTTTAAATTTCACCTTGAGTTCAGAGCAGTTTATTGTATTTTGGTGTGGGATACATACATGCAAAATGGCACCAGAGTTCTCTTCAGTTGAGTCTTCACATTTAAGTTTAGGAGGAATCTTTTTAGTAGCTGAAGAGTAGTTGCAGATACCACTTCTGCTACAGTTACATAGGCTCCTGTACATTAGGCAATTTTTCTGATTTTTCAAACCCATCAGAATGGGACTGCTATATTCTGCTGTCAAACCTGTACTTCTCTCTAACAGACAAAAGCACAACTAACAATCTAATAGATGCTGTATTAAGATGTCTTGGTCATTGTTCAGTGTTTAAGTGGACCATCCTATTATGTCATTAGGGAAAGATGACATCCTTTCTACATCAAGGAAATAATTCTACTAATTAGGTGAAAGGGGTACATAACACTAACGTCCTCTGAAAACATTTTCCCTTTCTAACTTAATGTCATTATGAGTCAGTCATTAAAGTTGCGTCTGGTCCAGTGCTGATGTACTTACATTCCAGTAATAATTTCTTTTGGTGGCCTGCTAGGAAGAATCTGAAAAAAAGATGAGCTTGAAGTAGAAGAAAACATTCTGTCTCTTAAGCTTTCTCATTTTGTATGAACTTAAAACATGTCCATAAGTTAATATTTTATCTCTCTATGTCAAGCTTGGTTAAGAGCCTGCTACATCTTTAATGTGTAGGCCTTTGTTCTTTGCCTTGATCAAAGATGCAGCAGCATGTCCTGTGTATGACCTCACTAGAAGAAGAGAGCCAGTAGCTGAGTCAATGGCTAGATCTTGTGGACATTCTCTTAACTGAAACTTCTCCAGCTCTGGCTCTTTGTTCAACTGCTTTGAGCATCCTTTCCTTCATAGTCAAGAGACTTGTGCTGTTTTCTGACTCAAGTCTAAGTTTGCTTTAACAGCCCAAATTGTTTCTTTCAGTATGAACCTCTGCTCCCAGTGTCTGCCACTATTGAACTGATACTAGTGGAAGACGTAAAAGTGAACCCTACTGATGTCTCCATTTACAATCACCCTGACATACAGGTAGGAAATGACTCTGCTATATTCTACCCGCCGGGAGGATTGCATCAAAAATTATATATGTCGAGATATCTATTTTAGTAATATACTGGAAAGATACAATCTAATTTTGGATGCTCTTCTGGTTTTTCAGGCAGAACTTTCCATCAGAGAAGGTTCTGGATATTTTTTCATTAATACCAGTGTTGCAAATGTTGTAAGAGTGTCTTATGAGGAAACTCAAGGTATTGCTTTGGTGAGTGAAGTATTTTCTTATGTCTTTTGGGCAATCTGAATGTCACTGTACAGTTTCTTCACTATTGGTCATTTTCCAGTGGAGAGAGAGGCACTAGCTGAGTTTTGGATGTGTTTACCTGTCACAGTCAAGCTTCAGGCAGGGGATCTTTGCATGAGCAACTTCAGGTATAGCTTCAGGTACAGGAAACTGTTTCACTGCAGTTGTGTAACGTAACTGTACTCTGTACAAGATAATAGCCAGTACCATGTCATTCATTACCCATTGCAATTTTGCAGTAAAATCAGTTCCTGATTTCATAAACGCAAAATGAAAAACAACATGACAGAATTATTCAGAAGGGTTATACAAAAGATTAATTGGTTTCTATAATAATAATGGATTATCTGTTGTAGGGCAGTACTTCAGAAACCTTCAAATGCTTCTTTCTGCCATGCTGTTTTAGGATATTTTGCTGTCACAGTATTTCATCCTGATTTTGTGAATAAGTTAATAATTAAAGAGTTGATTTCTGATCTCCATATTAAGTTCTTAATGCACTGTTCCAGTAGAAGATACAAGTAAACGACAGTTATGCTTGATTTCATTCAAGCGCAGGGTACGAGGTAGATTCTGCAGTGAGCAACAATAAAACTAGATATCTGCATTGTAGCTTTTATAAGCCAAGAACTGGAAGTGACACAAATTGTTATAAATCTGTAAAGACTCCTTTTTAAAACTTACAGGTTTACCTTTTAATAAATAACGCTGATAAAGTTGTGAAATAATGATGATAAAGGTGGAGATTTTTTTTTTTTCATCGTTGAGAATATGGAAAGTGTTAGTGAAGCATTTTGATTGTCTCTACCTGTTGAAAGTGTAAAGTGGGAATATTTTTCCAAACAAGTCAACCAGGCACAGAGGTGGGGAAAAAATACAAGAGAGGGGCTTATTTTTGTAAACTGTTCACTCTTTCAACCTTTAATAATCAGATTTCCCTCATGGGCTTAGCAGTGCTTCAGCTGTTGTATGGAAAATAATTTCCAAATAGAGCAGTGAACTTAAGTAGTGGAACAATGCCAGCAAGATAGGCTTTGGGAAGTACAAAAAGAGCTTTGTTTTAACTACATGTCAGATTAAAGAAGAGAACACTCTTTTTAACACATATAAAAACATTTTGGAAAAAAAACCAAAACAAAACAACCAAAAGCCAAAACCCCCTGTATTTTAAAAGTCTGTTAGTCCTTCATGTTATGTTTGAGTTAAATCCCAGTATCACCTGTTCACTCTTCTTTCTGTGGAAGCCAGCACAACACGCCAGGCTGATGCCACAGCAGGTATCAGTGGAGCTGAGCCGATACAGGATGGTTTGATAGTAAAATGGTCTGAGAAGCTAAATCCAAGTTATCTAGAGCTGTGATTCTTGGACTTTCTACTGGGACTGCCAAGGACAAATTCCATAAGTCTTACTCTCTTTTTGACAAAGCAGCTTTTCTGGGCATGGGTGGTAGCATAGGAGGAGAATGAAGAATGTTCAACAGTAAAATACACTGTAGACTAGGGAGTTGCTGGATACCTCATAGGAGATGAGAACACAAGAGGTATCTGAGACAGGAAGAGTTTTTGTAAACTGTAGTAGCCCCACTGTCCCTTTCAGCCCTCCCCTCTGGTAGAACCTTTTCTCTCGTGTCCAGCCCAAACTGAGCTCCATTGCATCATCCTCTGCATGTTTGTGCTGTCCACATCCACCTGGCCATATCCCCTTCTCTGCTTCCCGTGGCTGTGTTTTAATGTATGCCCCCAGCACCTTTATTAGCCACCTACTTTGGGAACTGGCTGTTCTGCAAGCTGACATTCATTAAAACTTTATATTCCTTTCTATTCTGAGGCAAAAGTAACACTGGTGCCCTCAAAGAACAAAATGTCAGCTCTTCCCACTGCTCTTACTGCTGACTCCTGTAGTGCTGCCAAGTAATGCTGTGAATTCTGTTGAGTTCCTTTGAACTGAGGGGCCTGGCTGTCCATCAACCCTAACTTAAGAGTTCAACTTTATAAGCCAGATGAGTGCCTAGAATAAGACACCAAACATCTGCATGCTGTCTGGCCAAAGTGAAGGTACCTGTGAAGGTGAAGAGAAGAGTTGGGATCATCCCTGAGATGTGTGTCAAGGTCAGGCAAGCTGTAAGAGAACTACAGAGGTGATGTGAGCAAAGCTTGGATGCTTGAGAAAGTGGTCTTGAGAAAGTGTGTGGAAATGACTTTAGGATTGGTGCCTGGTTCTGAGGGCTTGTATTTGTGAGCAGAGGTCTCTTTCTTCATTGTTGGATTCTTGCTTTATTCTGGGAAGTATAAATTGTACGTTCATTGTGTAAAAATATAAAATAATAATAGCTATATCAAAGAAATACCTGATTTGTCCATCGTCCTCTTACTTGGGAAGATATACCACCAGATTTTGGCTGTTACTCTCACTGAAATTTCACAGGAAAATTGCTTGTAAGAAAATCCTGCTTCTAGGAAGCAGTACTAATGCTGTATAAGCATAGTCTCTATCCTTGATATTTCTTATTTCCTTATAATTTTGTTTTTCGCTCCAGTAAGAAAAGTTCATTGCTCTGAATAATTTCATGTGGGCTTTTTGTCCTTCTGATGGCAGAAGGAGAATAACGAGATGCCAGACTGCTCTGAGATTAACATACGTTAATTCAATTGCTGCCAAGGGGCTGTTTGCTCTAGCTCAATAGTGTGATAGTTTCTACATACATTTTACAGCTTTATTTTTTACTTTGGTGGAAGAATTATCTGTTCCTCAGGCTTGGAGACTTCTGCATCTAACTGTGTCTGTCCTGGAAGTGATACAACTAATATCCTATGAAAGACTGACAAATGAAAATAAGAAATGCTATAATAGAATTTTCTTTTGGCATTGCAGGTGCAGCCTCTGCTTCCAGGTTCAGTGACTGTAATGATTCATGACTTGTGTTTGGCTTTCCCTGCACCAGCTAAAGCCGAAATTTATGTATCTGATATACAGGAACTGTATGTCCGAGTTGTTGACAAGGTTAGTGGCTTTCAAAACAGCATTATTAGGTGATCCAGACTGCCCTGATTCCTTGGGCCAGTCGTGAACATAAAGGTGAGACATGTACAAGACAACACGATGCATTGCTTAGGGCCCTCTGCTGAGCTTATTACCTTAGAGAAGTAGTTTGATCTCCCTGTGCTTCTGTTTCTCCCTCCCAAATTTATCCTTTTAGGTTACAAGTCTTTCATGTGTCTCTTCATGTTCTGTGTGGCAGCAATATCAACTTTTGCATTTACATAGCAATGTTAACTTATAATTTGTGAACACACTGATGTGTATTTCCTGTTGTTTAAAGCACGTGAGAACAACTTTTATTTAGGAGTAGGTTTTGCTCCAAGGTCATTTTCCATGTGTCATGTTTTAAAAGCAAACAAAAAAAGTCCAACTCATTTTCCTTGCCAGCTTGGGTGCGTCTTACACAAAGTAAGTGTTGATATTTCTGGATGTTTTAATTACGCCCTTGCCAGCTGAAAGGCCTGAATTCATTTATTTAATTTGACACTAACCACAGCTGGCAAGGATTGTTCTTTAAAATCAGTGCTAATCTAACCTTGGGGCTTTATCTCTAATACCCCACTAAAAATGTAATACAAAAGAAAATGAAAATGTTTATGCTAATAAATAACAACAGTTTAAATGAAAAATGACTGGATGTGACTTTGTTTCCAGGTGGAGATTGGAAAAACAGTTAAGGCTTATGTCAGAGTTCTGGATGACTCTAAGAAACCTTTTCTGGCAAAATACTTTGCTGTCATGGATCTAAAACTAAGGGCAGCATCTCAGATTGTTTCACTTGTGTAAGTTAATTGATTTTTTTTTTATTATTATTATTACTCTGCAGATATGCATATAAGCAGAATAAGCAAAAAATGAGTAAAGGTATTGGCTTGGAGGTATGGCAGTATACAATCTCTGAGGTTTTATTTAGTTTATTTTTGTAAAGTTTTAGTTACCTGTTAAATGGTAAAAAATGGTTATAGTTAGGACAATTGCCTAAGCTAACAGTCTAAATCTTGTTGACTGGTGAATGAGACCATAGTCATGTGTTAATATTTCACGGAGCCTTAAGCATCTTGGAAGCAGTGACTTGGCAAATAATGTCAGGTGAAGAACTCTGTGAAGACAGTCTATCTGATGTTATCAAACTCATCCTGTCTGTTATGGAACCTTTTAGACACAGGCTAAATAACCGTATTGCCTCAGAGCTCCTTATTTTCCAGGCTCTAAACGTGACCACTAGAATTACAGGAGAAAAGGTGTTTTGCATTGTTATTTTTAGTGCTGAGATAATCAGTAAAAATCATTCTTGGGAGCTCTGTGTGCGTGTAGTTGCGTGCACCCGGCGGTACTGCTTGGCTGCATCTGTCCCACTCCAGTAGTGTCAAGGGATAGAATCAAGGCTTGGGCCACGCCTGCCCATACTGGTCAGAATGTTAGTGGGCTCCCTGGAACAGCTGTGCTCTGAAGAACTAGAACTGTGTCATTTTTATTTCAGGTATTTTTTAAGTTAAAGCACAGGTTCCAAAACCATTTTTCAATGTTACATGCAGAAATGTGATGGTTCCTTTAATTTTGCTTAAGAGATGGTCACTTAGTCATCCTTATAAAACTCCTATGCACTAAATAAGTTGTTCACATTTGTTATTTATGTAATTTATTCAATTAACTTCTCTGTTTTAATGTGTTTCTTTGCTATAGCCCACTTGGCGAACCTCTTGATGACCATACTGCTGCTTTTCTAGTGCATGGGATGGCCATTGGTCAGACTAGTCTTATGGCAACTGTTGCTGATAAAAGAGGACAACGAATCAACTCTGCCCCACAACAGATTGAAGTAAATAATTTAAGATAAAATATATGTGTAAATAAAACCTATGTTATGGTAGAATAGGAACAGTATATTATAGTTAATTTATAGCATTGTAATTAATTTGCCAGAAAAAGTTAACAGCTCGTTCTGTCCAGAAGTTACCCAAAAGTGAATCTGTTTCAGATTTCATAGTGCTTTTTAACTGCAAGTGTTAAGTTCCTGCATGCTCTATTTACTGTAATTAAGCAAGTGAAGACTCGGTTTTACACTTGAAGGTACTGGTTTGTGACCTGATCTATCTGATGGAAATAGCATGAACACAAGTATTCATATTTGTGTTTTTAGGTCTTTCCCCCATTTAGACTACTGCCAAGGAAAGTGACCCTCATTATTGGGGCCATAATTCAGGTAAGGCACCTTCTAACTTATTTTCTTTCTTTGTAATTTTTGTTTTAAAATAAATGTATGTAATTTATCTTTCAGGAATACATATGCAGCTTGAGAATTTAGCTGCATTCCCACTAAATGCTCCTCCTAACAAGAATAGTTTCATTCTTGAGCCACCTTCCACTTTATGGTATTGCTGGATCAAAGGTGTTGTATTTATTTGTGTCAAGGGAGTGTCACCTTTTCCAGTGTTAAATGCCAGCACAGCATTCATAGATCTCTCACCTCCATGGAATTAAGTGTAGTAGGTTCTGAAGTACAGAGCAGAACTATACCATGTGTGGTGAAGAGTAAGTGAGGTAAGTATATCTGAAACTTTCTGGACTGGATGTAGCATCAGCCTATTAAATTCTGCAAAGCACTTAGTCCACTTTTGTGCTTAGCTTGTCTATTTCCTAATCCAACATCATGCAGGGACCAGTGTGCAGAAGAAATAAGCCCTGAGATGTCCTGGGAAGGTTCAGGCAGTTTTTGTTACTGAAGGTATTCCAGTGCTAAGCAGGGAAGGGGTGTACCCTGTAACATTAACCAGAATAAATATCTAATGGGTTAACTTTAGTTGGTCTGTGTGCTATTAATTATAGATCACTTCAGAAGGAGGCCCTCAACCTCAATCCAACATAATTTTCTCAATCAGCAATGAGAAGATTGCATCAGTGAAGAGCACCGGGCTTGTCAGAGGAGTGGCGATTGGGAATGGAACAGTAACAGGGGTGGTGCAAGCTGTGGACGCAGAGACAGGGAAGCTTGTTGTGGTGTCTCAGGTAGTGTTTTGTGATACTGTTTGGGGCTGAAAGAGGCCCTCTAACTCATGGGTTTGGCTCAAAATGGGCAACCAATCTTTTTGCATTAGTAATGTTATCTTGTGCATTTCCCTGGTTTCCTTCAGACCAAAGACCTTACCCCCTGGCCAGAGACTTTATGCATTTGCTGATATGAGTGATACTTTCAACAGATAGCTGAACCTTGCTGTACCTTAAAACATAGTTCTACCAAGAATCCACAGAGACTGTATCAACAGTCTGGTATCTTTAGAATTGATTAGTAAATCTAGAAAAGTCCATCTAAAGAAGCCTTTCTAAACAGCAGAAGATTGTCTTTCCCTGCATTGCTTTACAGTTTAGCAGTGTCTTACGTCAGCAGAAGTCAGAAGGTAACTGTTCCCGAAGAAACACTTTGTCAAGCTGGCTGTATAGAAAGCTATCATCCTGTGCTGTGGTCTGAATCCATCTATGAAGTTCAAGCAGTGTATCCCTGACATTCCATCAGAATCTGCGTCCATAGAATTTCCTATGAGCTGAGTCTGAGGGAGCTGCTGAGCGAGCCTATAACAGAGCACAAGTCCCTGGGAATTGCTCGAGACTTGGAACAACAGAACTTGGGCCCGATGTTATGGCTCTTTGTTTGAGGTCAAGGCAGGACAGCTGCTACACACCACAAAGCTCTGCTGCTTGAAAGATGTCACCACAGGCCAAGAGGAGACAAAGTAATGCTTTTTTAAAAAAGAGATATATCTGTGCTTTGTAATGCAAGGGCAGGAGTCTGCCTTGGTGCTGTGGCAGGGAGGCAGAATGAACTTGAAAGCTAAATCTACTGCCCAGTGAGGTCCAGGTCTGACCTTTCCTCCCTAGTATACAGTAGGAATAAAATCTATCAGGAATGTCAGGATGTGTGAAGAGGAGACATCAGAGTATCACACATACCATCCTTTTATTCTTGATTGTCCCATTTGCTGCTTACCATTCTCATTTCCTTCTAATTTTGTCAAGGTCTTCCTCTACTTTCTGGGTTTATTCATCCCTCTTCTTCTAGAGACCTCTATGATCTTGCTGTCTGTCATCTCTCAGCTCCATCAGTCACACTGTCGGTAATTTTGAGCAGAGGTTTTGGGGTGGTTTTTTTTTAATTTATGGCATCTTTAAATGCCTATCAATCAAAAGTTAATGCTTTTGTAGTTTCTTACAGTCCTACTGAATTACGTCCATCTCTATTTTCTGTGATAAGTCACAGGGCAAATCACATGGCAACGGTGATTAGCTGATGGCCAAGAGTGGATAGATCCTGAAAGTGACATCTAGTTCACATTGACAAGTACTTACAATATATTCCTTCTTTTTAGGACAAAGTGGAAGTTGAAGTAGTACAGCTGACAGCTGTTAGAATTCGTGCACCAATTACACGAATGAAAACTGGTACCCAGGTTAGTTGATTTGTGATTAGCTTTTAATTTCCTTAAAATTTTGACCTGCAAGCTGAGACCATTCATAGG
Organism: Megaceryle torquata; assembly: GCA_024611175.1. Lineage (NCBI taxonomy): Eukaryota > Metazoa > Chordata > Aves > Coraciiformes > Cerylidae > Megaceryle > Megaceryle torquata. The sequence continues at coordinate 6,721 of JANIJG010004259.1, read as the reverse complement.
AGATCCCCTGATAATACTACTGGGGTACCACTGCTTCTGCAGGACTGAATGTGCTGTCAGTGGAGAAGCTCCAGAGACAAACAATAAAACAGAAATCAGGACAAGTTTACCTTGTACATCAGGCTCATTTTCAGAAATTCAGGTCCTGCTGGAGAAGCAACATTTAATCTGGAGAAGGGTTTTCTCCTTTTCAGCCTATTTGCAGTGAAGACTTTCTTCCTTTGTACACTAAAAATCTACAGTATGTCTGTTATATCCAGAACAACAGATCTTGGTCAAATTAACTTGTAATAAGTCTGCATTTCCCATATTAGTTATTCATTCTAGAATGGTTAGTGATTCCAGCTTGCTGGTCCCAGGTGAAGGAATTGCTTTAAAGATTAAAAATAAAACTTGAAAGTCCCTGTTCTGTGTTTATATGTTATGTTGTCTTAATTTGGAGAGTTGGAAGGGGAAGGCTGATGTCCAGGGGCGAGCTGATCAAGGAGATCATCTAGACAAAGATGTTGAAAACTTAAGTGTATGACTTAACTAAGATGAAGTGATTTGATGCTACAAATGAGAAAATTAATTACTGAACTCACTTTTCTGATTGAGAACTGGTACTTGTTTTTTGCTGAGCATGATGTAACAAAGGAGAAAAATTCTGAATTTGCTTTTTACAAGTTGGTGGCTGAGTCTTCTGCATGATACTTTATATACAGCAGCCAAACTGTTTTCTTCATAAGAAATGCTATCTCTGGATCAATGAAGTTTTAAGTATGTTTGCTCTGCACAGGTTTAGTTAGCATCCTGGGATTACCGAAGAAATTTGCTTTCTCTGTTTCTAGATGCCAGTTTATGTAATGGGCATCACCAGTAGCCAGACTCCTTTTTCATTTGGCAATGCTGTACCAGGGTTAACATTCCACTGGTCTGTCACAAAGAGGGACACTCTGGATATCAAGACAAGACACAGTGAGGTAACGTATGTGTGTGTGTGTGCGCTTGCATGTATGGGTATCTTGGGAAAAGGAAAGAGCCACATAATCATAACTGAAAAATATTGTTGCTTCCGCTTACTCAAAATCAGAGTGATTGTCAGCATAGGGTGTGGTCTTTCCTCTGTATCAATGTCAGCTCTTTCTGTGAGTAAAATTTTAATCACTTTTTCCTGTCCAAGGCTTCTTTTCAGCTTCCTGCAAAATACAACTTTGCAATGGATATTTACGGAAGAGTAAAGGGAAGAACAGGCTTGAAAGTTGTTGTGAAGGTCCTTGATCCTGCAGCCAACCAGTTTTACAATATGGCAAGAGAATTGTCTGATGAAATCCAAATTCAGGTATGAATGATGTTCCTTGCAATTAATGTTTTAATATCTATTTCAGAGCTGAATTAAAGTCTGTATTTGAAATCAGGAATTTCAAATACAAAGGAGTAGTTCCAGCTTTGGTTTATCTTTGAACCCTTATTCTTGTTTGTATAGCATTCTGCTGTTTGGAAACCTCCAGGTTCCCCAAGTGTTGGTGAGGCTTACACTGAACAGTCACATGCCACATGCTGGTGTAATGCATCAGCATGAATGAAATTCAGGAGATAGTTTTTGTTGTAGGCCGCCTGAAATTGGTCTTGTGGATGAGCAGTGTTAGAGCTGTAAAAGAACTTCACTGCTGTGATTCCCTCCGAACAAGAGGGTTTAGTGCTTGTCATACATGACTGTGCAAGCATGTTAAATTCAGATCAGGAAATAGCTTCTAGAATGAATCTCCTGGTTGTTGCCTCTTAACAGGGAGCAGTTGCTAAGTGTGTGAACTGGATTCCTTTAGATGGAAGAAAGTGGGAAAATTGAGGAATGCACCTTATGTGGATGTTCAGTTCATGGGCTTATGCTTGGGGTAGTCCAAAGTAATGTAGGTGATTGTGGGATCTCCAACACCATTTCACTTGATGAAAGTGCTTCTGGCTTTTTTGTACTGCTTCATAGTGTAGTTATAGCCACAGAACTGAATGATATTCAGAATAATTTGTGGAAGTTTTTCAAATATTCATGTTTAATTTTATTTTTTACCATATATATTACAAAAGATTAAAAAAAAAAAGTGTGTTATAATTTATTGGGTGTATTTTTGTTTGTTTGTTTCAAAGGTGAAATAAATTACTTGCTGCACACTACAGTAGGCTAAAATGCCTTTTATTTTCCAGGTGTTTGAAAAACTTCTTCTAGTCACTCCAGAAGTAGAAGCAGAGCAGATCTTGATGTCACCAAATTCCTTTATTAAACTTCAGACAAACAGGTTAGTGATCACTTTTCATACTGTGTGATTTGTGTCAACAGTATCAAATCTGTAAAGCAATTCTCTTTCAAGTAAGCTGTTCCAGTCTTTTTAAAAAGACTATCAGGGTACAGCCATATAATACACAACTTCTCTGGTGATTAATAGTATCTTATTTGTACTTGTCGGCTCTGTCAGATCTTGGATTAGTTAGATTGTAGCTAGAAAATTCATTCAATATTTGGAACTTTCAGATTCTTATTTTAAAAGATGCAGAGCCAGTTAAAGCAGCAGTCTTGCTTCCACCAGGGTTTATGAGCAATCAAGGCTTTATATTTTGATTTTTATATTTTGATTTTTTTGATATAGAGTTGCCCATATAAGCTGGAGCACAAGAGGTTCCACCTTAACATGAGGAGGAACTCCTTTGCTGTAAGGGTGACAAAGCACTGGAATGGGCTCCCCAGAGAGGTTGTGGAGTCTCCTTCTCTGGAGATTTTCAAAACCCGCCTGGCTGCGTTCCTGTGTGACCTGTGCTGGATTGTATGATCCTGCTCTGGCAGGGGGGTTGGACTTGAAGATCTCCAAGGTCCCTTCCAACCCCTGACACCCTGTGATACCTGTGATTTATGGGATATACTTCTCTATTTCTTACACAGAGGCTGTGACTGGATTTTGAGATTAAAAAGTCCTTTCCAAATGAGTAGTCCTTTTTACAAAGTCTTTGAAAAGACTGACATTTCAGGCTTGAAATTTGCTTTTCCTAGCATAAAAATATGCAGACAGGACAATAGGGCATATACTGAGGGCCAGGCTACAGATTTACTTTTTGACAGCAGGGAACCTTTAGTTTCAGTGGAGCTCCAGTGACCATGGTCCTTCAGCATCTGCTTTTGAAACAGTTAGGTAGGAGCCTTGTCATTTGTAGTCATTTACTAATGTTTTTCTGTCTCTTCTGAGCAGTTTTTCTGATTAATTAGTCATTAAGTTTCTAGATACCATTTTGTACATTTCTTTGTCCCATTATCTTCACTATCTGATGTTGGAGTCCCTATGTCTGATCTCTGCCACCAAAACCAATTACACTGTTGCCAAGAAAAGGGCATCTAAAATCCAGCTTTAATGTTTTTTCCCTAGGATAAAGTCGAGTATTTCTATCTCAATAGGGGAGCTTGGGAGGACAAAAAAAAATTATTTGCAGCTCTTTCAGATGATGTGATAAGTGATACTTAAAAGTAGCTGATGTCTCAGAATGTCCACTAATTGCAGTTTATTTATTTCCTCACTTTATCAATATGCAAATACCATGGTAATAGTTATTCCAAAAATTAACCTTGTCTACAAAACTGTTTCCAGGAAACTGATGAGATCCCTGACTTTATCTCTAATACCAGCATTGGCCCTGGCAGACTAATGTCCCTCTAAATATTGTTTACAGAAAATGATGGCAGAAGCTGCAAATTGTAACCTTAGCTATTATTATTTGCAGTCAAGTTTACGTCAGTGAATGATGACGCTGCAGGGCAGTGGTTGGAAAGAAGATTGCAATACTTGCCTAAGCCCACATAAGATCTCTTCCAAGTGAGCATGAATTGGAACTTAAACTCTTCTTTCTTAGACCAGGATCCAGACTTTTCAGCTTTTATTTCAGACACATGTAAAAAAGCCATACCAAACAGCAGTCTTTTAGATTTGTGTAATGTATTGGTGTAGATACGGTTGAACTTATTTAAGGGGATCTCCTGATTCTTTCATTTTCTCTGTTTTTGTTTTTTTTTTTTTTTTTTTAAGGGACCGAGTGGCTTCCCTGAGTTACCGTGTCCTGGATGGCCCTGATAAAGTACCTGTTGTAAGAGTCGATGCAAGAGGTTTCCTTCACTCTGGATCTTTGATAGGATCATCAACAATTGAAGTTACTTCACAAGAATCATTTGGTATCAACCAGACCATTGTAGTTGCTGTTAAGGTAATGTCATCTCTCTCTCGGCAGTTTTCTGGTAGAAGTCTATCTTTGCTATTGCGACAGGGATGCTTAACTGCACATTTTGAACTTGACTTCTGAAAAGGTGAAGTATAGAAAGTAATAGTGAGTTCTGAGCTTTGAAGATAAGTTCCATATACTAATCTAGCTGGATAAACGTGAAATCCCAGCAAATGCTTAACTTTGGTGCATTTTACAAAAAGTCCTTTGTATGCATGCACCTTAAAAACAATTAAAAAATTAAAAAGGTTTGTCCTAGAAATCTCTTAGAAGGTTGATAATTACAGAAGTTCAAATAGAAAAACATGTTAATGTCATAAATGTGCATTTTTGTGGTGTGTAAAAAAAGGTAAACAGAATCTGGAGTAATGAGTATAAATGCAGCATCTGTTGGGAGGTAAGTCAGTGGTACTTGGGTTTTCAAGATACTAGAGATGTAACTGTGCAGTGTCCCAAAATTTCATTTTTCTCTGCTGTTTCCCTGCTCTTCAGCTTTTACTTACAATGAGGATCTCTGCATGAGAATAACCTCTCTTATCAGAGGCAATAACTTTGCTGCCATTGCCTGTCTTTGGTGAGTGGGCAAGGAGCTGCCCTCTGTGCCTGAGCTCCACTGAAATGCAGATGCTTCAGGGAAGGACAGATACGTAGCAAGACTCTGCAGTTTGTTTCCAGACTAATGAAACATCTTTCTCTCTTAAAACTTCACCTGTTAATTGAATGCTGTTACGTGAAGTCTAATGTATCTTACTGGTTGGGTACTTAGGACGTAAGGGAATCTATGTCCTTTCTCTTCAAAAGTCCTTGTGCCAAGAACTTTATACATCCAGCAATGTGAGCCTTGATATACCCACTGCTCCACCTCCTCTTACCCCTTTTTACTCTGTCAGCATCTTTCCTTTGTCCCAACTAAAGGTGGAAAATGTATAATTAATAGATGACTTTAAAATACTGGTAAGTTTATTATAATCACTGTGAAATGGCATGATGTTGTGTTGGGTTTTTTTATTTTTAATTTTTTTTTCATCACAATGTTCAGCTTTGTCCGTAGAACAACGTGTAGGTCTGTCCTCCTGGGTGGAGAATGAAAAAAGAACTGGTGGCTTAGTGCCACTAATGCAACTCCTGCTGCTAGGTGGTGGCAGTGAATTTCTACAGCTCTGTTATAGATGACCTTGTTTCTTCCCTTCACGGCTGGATCTGTCGACTGAAAGACATCTAATGAGTTTGGGTTGGCTCAGATGACATGTAGTCAGCATATAGTGGTACTGAAGTGAAATTTCCTCTTTGTGCAATCTTTCTGTACCCAGGATATCGCAGAACTGTGGCGTCAGTGCACTTTGATATTCAGCTTGCGAGCTCTTTGTAGTAAGAACCATCTCAGTCCAGCATCTTGTCCAACTGATTTGTTTTCCTGTACTTATTAGGACTATACTACTTTTATGGAAATAATATTTTTAACCTCACAGTAACCTTGTGAGGTAATACAGTGCTGCTGCTGCCTCCATTTTATGGATGAAGAACTGAGAGAGAGTTGGAGTGGCTTTCCTGAAGGTCACGGAGAAAAACTTGTGACAGAGCAGGACATGAGCTTGAATCTGTTGTGTCATCCGAAGGCAGAGTTCTCTCCTTCACTCTGTCCTTCCTTTCCTAAGTTCTTGTTTTGTCTATTTACAACTGTACACAATTGAGAAACAGACTGCTGCAGCAGCATCACTTCCCACGTAGACCTTCAACTTTACTTTAAAAAAAAGACTATCTTACACAAGCCAAGGAGGATGGGGAAAGGATGGAGTGACAGTGCTCTTAGCATGGGAGCAAGCTAAGCACTTGCCTGAATCATCTGTACTCAATTCAGCATTTCTTTTTAAATAAAAAATACTTTAAAAACTGAGTTGCTTTAACAGTAAATAGCTGCTTTTCATCAATATTAAATTTAGCAGCTGTCCCTTGTGGGACAGTTTCTGGAGATTTTTAAGTAAAGCAAGCTTGAAAATCTGTCAGTGAAATGGTGTTTTTGTTAGCCTGTAACCTCAGCTAGCTGGGCAGATGCCCACGTGCTCTGGTGTTTTTATGGATTCTATCAGCCTGTGGAGTAGACAGTTGTATACACTGATATTCTTGCCACTTTTGGGTTTGTTTGGTTTGGGTTTTTTTTCAAACTCGCCGAAGATGCTATTTGCTTGAGGCCAAATTTGTCCTTTCCCTTTTAAGTTTTGACATGTAAAACTCTGCCATCTGAAAATGTACATTTTAGCTGAGCCTCTTAGGTCAGAAAAAAAGGGATTTCCCTATGAGATAAGCTTGAGGGCTTATTTTAAAATAGTTTTCTTGATACATTTGAGGGTTTTTGCTTTCTCTATCCTTCCATTATTTATTTTCCAACAGCTGCAACAGAAAGAACAGATGTAGTTGGTTTTGTTGAGTAATTTTGCTAGTTAGCCTCTAAGTTAATTAAGAATAGTAATTAATATCTTATTTAAAAAAC
>JANIJG010004258.1:65562-98863 GCA_024611175.1 Megaceryle torquata | reverse complement strand
ATATATAGTGTATATATGTATATATATGTATGATACATATGATATACATATAGCTCAACATTTTTCCTCTCCCTGTGTGTGGGATTCATCTGATCTTTTTCTATCTGCTCATTTTCACTTATTGAATATCTCTGAAGTTTTCTGTTTTGTATCATATGTGATTAACATTAACAGACTCAAAATATGCTATGCAAGACCTAGGAAGGGATGAAATAATCTTTAAGAAACCAGTCTAAAAAGCAGAGCAAACGCAAACCAATGTAGAACATGCTAAATGAATGAAACCCTGGCACTGTGGTAGATCTTGGCTAGTGATTTGGCAATAATAATTAGTATTCCTTGTGGGTGTTTTCCTGGTAATCAAGGAGGTTTTGGTCAAAATAATGTTTATTCTCTCTTTCAGTTATTTGGAAGCAAAAATAAACTTCTTGCCAGTGAACTTTGCAGATGTCACAACCTATGTGATAATTGATGAGGATGACAGGCTTAGCTCTGCAAGAAGAGCATGAATCACATGCTAGACCATGCCCACGTTATGGATGAGAATGTATGACACATTTACCAGTGGTGTTTGTATTTTAGGAAACAGTGACTTGGAAGCAGATTTGAGCTGAAGATGAGCTCAAAATGTGATAGAGTAGCTAAGAAAACTGACAAGTTTATATCTAAAAGGAGGTAGCTAAGAACAGAAAAGATGGTGTTACCACATGATGGATTTTTTAGTGAGAGCTTGTATTCATTTTATCCCTCTGCACATTAGCAAGAATGTTAAAATGATAGGAAGGGTCCAGGAAAGAATTGTGATTAGCATTAGCAACCTGGAAAGTCTTCTGAATTCTGAGAGTAAAGAAGTTTCATCTATTTAAGCTTTGGCAGCATAAATATGTTGCAAGACATGAAGGTAGCACGCTATTTTGCTGAACGATGACTTTGCTGTGCTAACTGCCCATGTGTATGTCCTTTATCTGCTGGACAGCACAAGGTCTTACCTTCAAGGAAAAGGGGATGAGCTGTTCTACATTCACCATCTTGAAGGGAACCCAAGAGCCACTGTTGCAGAGTAGCAAAAGTACTATCTTCTTGCCTGACAGTAACTTACCCTGCAGTGCCACATACTTGGTGAATTCAGAAGTAGGTTAAAAGATGATGTGCTCAAGACACAAAAGTACAAACATGGGAAGCTGTTATTTCTGTGGTCCTTTTAAAGTAACACAGTCTAGGAGCTGGAAGCTGAAACTAGAACCATTGAGACTGGAAATTAATATCTAGTTTCTAGAGATGCTAGATCTATCAGTTATGTTTTTGAAGATGAATTTGCAAAGGTTTCTAGAAGCCTAAATAGAAGCTTTATCTTTGATACAGGGAATCCCTTAAACATTTTTGATTTGTCTGAGCAGCCATGTTACACAAATAATACTTCCTTTTAAACGTTAATGTGTTTAAGATTGAAAAGTTTTGAGGCTGGTTCTGCCTCCTTGATGTGATCACTAAAGCCACCATGCTTCCAGGATAAATGGTCAGAATAACTAGGCTGAAAATCAGTTTATGGGTTATAACTATGCTGTTTTTAAAATGAGCCTTTATAAATGATGATTTCTTTGTAAATCCTTAAATTATCATTTAATCATAAAGAGGACACCTCTATCTGTAAATATTACAGTTAGGAAAGGTACCCTAAAGGCTGAGCTCTTGCTCTGGCTTGTCAGCATCACAACATTCTATGAACTGATGTGTTAGTGTTTAGCTGATGTGAGCTTGTAATCATCTTGCCATCACTGAAGACACAGATACAGGTAAGGGCAACCTTTCTATAGATATACACAATGTCTGCTTGTTCCAGGTATTTTGTGAAATGTATATACATTTGTTCTCATCAGTAGCCAGCTTCCCTGCTGTTTACTAGGACTTTGCACTCATTTCCTGTTCCTTAAGTTTTTTGGTCTTGTTGATGTCTTTAGACAGTAAAAAAAGGAAGAGGTCATCCCTCTACTTAGTCACAGCCCAAATCCCTGCTGCCACAAAAGCCCACAGAAATGACACTTGGCATCTTGATCCGCAGAGGAGTTGAGCTTTGGCTGAACAGAGGTAAAATTTGCATGTGATTTTTAATTTTGCTGAGGAGCCTTAGGGAAATATCCTGTCCTATTTGCCTCAGCCTTTCTTCTTTGAAGGTTAAAATTGCATTTCCAGAAACAAGGTGTCTTGCATGCAGGATCACTTGGGGTTTTGCACACACACGTATAGATGCATATTAAAGGACTTGCAGAAAACTTGAGCCGAAGTCTGGAAGGAATCAACGTTCTGTAAAAACCTCATTGCAGGAGCCTTAGACAGCAGCACGCTCTGCTTTCCAAGAGCAGGACTTGATGTGCGAGGTTAATCGCAAGGCTTCATTTTGTTGAGGGATCAGAAACCTAAAGCTGGTTCTATATAATACCAAAATCCCTTAATGCAACCAGCAGAGCCGCAGTGCCTCTGTTCTCTAAAGCTGGTACTTTCTATTAATTCAAGATACCTGTTCATTCATCTTTCTTTCCAGGCCAATTGCTGGAGGAGGGGGTTTGTGGTTGGAAGAGAGGCAAACTCACAGCTCAAAGGCAGGAGATAAACTGCTGCCCCCTTTGTAGTTAATAGGACTTTTATTGCTGTCTTTGGTTCTGGATTTCCCCAAATACTTTTGTATATGCAAGGCTACATTTCTGTAACTTTCTGTGCATTTATTTGCCAGATTTGTACGTGCAAAGGAAAATTAGAAATGCCTCTGAACTCTTCTCACACAGAGAGGAAAGGTTTTTTCCCAGAGAAGTAGCATGAAGAATTACAGGTATATGTGTATTGCTCTCTAATTCTTTAACATAAATTCAAAGCTCAAATCAGTTGACTCCTAAGGATAAGATACTTTTATGGACAAACTTAGACTGTACCAAGATAAATTCTGATGAGTCCCAAATAGGATCTTGTGATACTCAAAACAGAAGCATAAATTTTTGGAGGGTTTTCTAGCTGATTTTATCAAATGTCAGCAGAACACATGTTAATCCTAGAGCTGATTACATTTCTCCATCTCACCATGAAGGCAGGGAAAACAGAATGGAATGAATTCTGGTGAAGAGGACAGTCTGAGCATGATATTCCTGGACTATCACCTCTTTTCTATATTACTTCAAATAGGTAGTGAAAGCTGACTATTCACATTAATGTTTAAGGACATCAGTTTATAATAATGGCTGGGAGATATCTTTGTTCATACCATTCTCTAAAGAAATGACCTGAATAGAAAATATGCTTTGTATGAATGTGCCCTTAACGTGCATATGGTAACCAGAGTGTGGAGATTTCATAGCAGAGCCTGTAATTCCTGAAATGGTTAAAATGAACAAATGAAAGATCTGTTTAGAAGTCTGAAGACAGAATAAATATGGTCGGTTCCTTCTGCACCAGAAGAGCTCTGAGCCCCCCTATATTTTTAAGATATTTACTTTATGTCAACCTGTTTGTCTACTCCACACTATTACTGAAGCAATTATAACTAATGTTTTATAGCAAATAGACACTGTCTGGGGAAAACCTTGAAATATTGATGGAAAAAAATGAGCTACTTACAAGACACTCTTGTACCCTTATCTCAAAGGTGTTATGCCTGAAGAAGGAGAGGTGATCGCATCAGGTGGAAGTGTTAGTGAAATGGACTCATGGTTTTAAAATTTACTAAAAATGGCCTTGCTGCTTCAAGTATGGTCACAAATTCTGTTACAAGTTGTGCGAGTGTATGTAAAAAGATAAGGATGCTATCTACATTTACCTACTCTGATCCCAGTTGGCTGCAAAAAGCAGAAGAATCTTCCTGCCACAGTGGTCACGATTTTCCAGTACTCCTGGGAACCCATCTGTCAGAGCCCGTTTGATTCCTGGATCATCAGCCTTGAAGTTTTTGAACATATCCAGATTTAATTGGCGGTACTGGAAGTACTGAGCCAGCAGTCTGAAGGCCTCAGTTTGGTGAAACTTTCTGGCTCGGAGAAATCTCAAGATGAAGGCATCATCTGTACGTAAAAACCCAATGTCAGGCCTTGTGATGATCATGTCCCTGACTTGCTGGATATCCTGATGCAAGATGTCTGGGTTTTCATTCAGTTCCAGACGGGCTTTCTCTATAGTCTCTGGACTAAGTCCAGCTTGTAAATGGGTCATCTCTGCAAAAACCTCTTTTCCAAATCCTCAGCTTCAGATGTTTTAGTAGAAGTGTGGATCCCATTCAATTGATGGCTTGGTGTGAGCGTGAGCCATTCAGCAGCTTTTTGCTATTGAGTTGATGTTTAACAAATGAAAGTGAAGGGCTTTTATTCTTGTAGAAAGAGTAACAGGCAGGTCACATATGACACAATCCATCCAAAGGAAAGTGCTGTTTATTCCATCACTTACTGAAAGAAAAAGAAAATATATAAAAAAGATTAAGTACATATATAAAGCTACAGGAATGAATTTCTGAGCTTTATATAGCAATAAAATTGTCTTGTGTGCTTTATATTTAAGTGGATGCCAGTTGAATATATCAGAATGGGTGCATTTAAGATCAGGCAGTGACTACTTGAACGTATATATCTGAGCTTTCAGAAAAGCAATCTGATTATTTGACAATTAATAATAAGCTCTATCAACTTACTATTAAAATACACTTTGCAAAGTTGTCTTACACAAGTGTGGGAGTTCCAGCATTCCACAACTTCAAGACCAGGATGACAAAAGCCAAAATAATACTAATTTTTCTCCATCTCTAGCAGAAGCTACATTTCTGCTTCCTGTGTAGATGTAGTGTGCAGATTTACATTTATTATATTGAGTGTAACAACTGTTTGATTCAGTTTTATCACCTGGACTATCATCTTGCAGCTTTCCTCAAATTACCGCTGAGCTGATCGTAAAACTGATAAAAAGGCCCCAAAACTCCACCAACACCAGGGGTATTTTCTACTTGGTAAAACATCACAGAAAATATTTCCCATTGAGACTTAATAAATTCTCATGGGAAGCTTCCCATGAATAAAGTGTTTGAATCCAATCTGACAGGGTTGGTGTTTTAGTTGAGAAGGGATGTATTTTATTCCAAATTAATTCTTTTTTTTTTCCAGTAGGTTGTAGCTTTCTGGAATGCCTAGTTCCAAATTTCATTTTCATTCGTGTACTTTACCTAGAATTCGCTTTAACAAGTGTTAGAAGAAAAGCTGCTTAAGCTGTTATGTAGGAGCAAAATGGTACAGTGAATCTCTTACATTTCGGTGACATAATTAGCAAGAGGCTGTCATCGAAGTCTGTGTAGCTACTCTTGTGTGAAATAAGATCAAAGTCTGTTCCGATGTGAAATGTGTGTGAAGAAAGATCAAGATCCATCCAGTTTTTCAGCCATCACGAAAACAGACAAGCAAACAAAACCCCACTGCTTTAACTGCTCTCTCTTTATAATTTCTGAAAAAGAAAAATTTGTTTTAAAATTTAAAAGGGAATCCCTCAGTGAAAGACGTATTTTATTATGTTTGAAGAAAGCTGTTTGGAAAGCTATGAATTATTTATAGTAAAACAACCATTTCACTCAGTTACTCCCCTGGGTTCAGCATTCTCCTATCAAACAAAGGGGAGAGCAGTGGCCAGAGCACTTCTTCGTCCGAGGGCTGCTCAAAATTACATTGCAAGACCTTGAAGTCCATCAGCACGAGGGAGGCCCAAGTTCCCTGTTTTGTGAGCTTGCACATCGTGTGTTTAAACCCCATTTTAGATGCTACAGCTGCAATGCCCAGGATGAGATCCCAAAATTTGAATACAGTTTCTGTGTACTTGCTTAGAGGACACTTGTGGTGGGAGATGAGGTTTTCATTTAGCTTTAGACTTGGCTGTGGGTGATACAAAGGAGAGTTTAAGCAGCCTCCTTCTGTATCCACTGTGGAGCTGGAGTTAGGAAGAGCTAACTGCAGGGCAGGCACTGATCAGCCTGGGAAAAGGCAGAGCCAGGAGGAAAGAAGGCTGGTTGCCTTTGAGGCACTGTGGAGTGCAAATGACTCCAGGAAAACAGGCCCTGAAGTTTTGAGGGGTAATCTATGGGTGTGGGTTATTCAATTCTTAGAGCAAATAGAGCTTCATTGAAGGTGGATTGCACATATAGAAGCTAAGTGACAGTTATTTGCTTTGCTCTTGCTGTTATTTGTCCAAATAAGGATAACTGTGATGGTGTTGACTGAATTCCACTGATGTAAAACTGATTATAGGCCATGGGGAAACCAGGCCATTATTTTGTGCTTAAGATCTCAATGGTGGCATTAGCATTTTCTTGCATACATCATGAATTTAGTTACAATTGCCCACTTGAGCTGGGGGATCTAGGTGGATTTAAATGCAACACTGTCATTGAGGAAATGTAGTGTAAGGATTGGTTCCCTCCCTAGTTCTAAGTAGTAGTAGTACAGTAAAGAGGTCGGTTGTGCTCAGGGGTGCTTGGCAGAGGGGTAGAAGCAAGGAGCTTACTGGAGTCTGCATCAGGTCTGGCTCAGTGCCCAGTATAACTTGGAACACCTTTGCAGCCCCTGTGACTTAGAATCACAAAATCATGGAATTGCAGGGTGGGGAGGCACCTTTCAAGCTCATCCAGTCCAACCCCCCTGCAGGGAGCAGGGACATCTCCAACTAGAGCAGGTTGCTCAGAGCCCTGGCCAACCTGACCTTGAACAATTCCAGGGATGGGGCAGCAACCACCTCCCCTAAGCAACCTGGGGCAGGGTCTTATCACCCCCTCATAAAAAACACTTCTTTCTATCCAATCTAAACCTATCCCTTTTCAGCCTAAAACCACTAACCCTTGCCCTGTTACTCCAGGCCCTAGTAGAAAGTCTCCCAAGAGGTGTTCAGTGCTCTGACTGCTTTTGTGGCCCTTTTCTGGACCTTTCCCAAATGGTACTCATTTATTTTAATTCCCAAAGGTATAACAGAAACCTTTTCTATTTTCAGCCACTCCCACACATGGCAATTTCTCCCTTTCTGTGTTGTGTACAGCTCTGATCCAGCTGCCAATTTTTCAGATGTTTACAGCTGTGATCTTTATTTTTCCAAATGAAGTTGCTGGCCCCTCTTCCCTATATTGAATATCATTCCATATTGACACACTAGATTCTTTGTTATAGTTTCAAGAGATGTTTTTCTGTATTGTAACTCCTTGTTCCCAAAGGGCTATTTGCTCTCCTACTGTCATTTCCCAGCCACTTAAGTCACGTCTCTGAAGGAACAAAACCCAGCTTTAAACAAAGAAAAATAATTAACAGAGGTTTGAGACACAATATATTGATACAGGAGGGGGGAAAAAGGGAAATTTGCCCCCAGATTACTGTCTCACATACCACTTTGGCTTATTTTCAATAGTAACAAGAGAATGACAAGGAACAGAGTGGTTTTAGGATGGGTAAGATACTGAAAGTGGGATAGAGTCTTTAAACAGCTTTTTTCCTGACCTTCATAGATAAAATTTGGCTAGCAAGTAGTAATACTTACTAATTAACTAAAGCAAAATAAAATCTGAAGGAAGTATATATATACTATATATAGTATATATAGAACCTTCCATCCAAAGATCTTAACATGCTTTACTTCTCTCTTCAGTGTCATCCCCTGGATCTGCATTCCATCTCTTTGCTCTACGTCCTTTGGCAAACTGGCAAAAAACCTGCTCTGTGATGATCATACTTTTCTGGATCACTTTGTTCCTGCCTGCTTGACACCACCATTCTCCTCTTGAAGCACTGTCCTCATGCCCATCTGGCCCTTCCCCGTCCACTTCAGTTCCTGAAAGATTTTGCTTGCTTCTGTCCACCAAGTGTTTTCCATTCAGTTCAAAGCTATAGGCCATATGAAATTTCATTACTGTGGCTTTCAAAGGGGGAAGGCCCTAGGGTGTGATACTCCACTGGTATTAATAGGCATCACTGTTAGGATTTATCTCGTTATATAATTCCCAACATTCATAGAGATATTAGCTGCTGAAATCATACCAGGAAAGAAGGGAGTAGGTAGGGCGGGGAGAGAAAATGGTAATCTAGAATGATTTCATCTCCGTGTGGGTGTCATCTCATTAAATTGCTTTAAAAAACCCCACAATATTTTGATGTTAACTGTGGAAAACATCTTGGGACCGTTCTGCTTAGTAGGGATTGCTCCATAAGGGCAGGGGAGGATGAAACCGGGGCTGTACTTATAGGAATGGCTCTTATGGCACTTGGCGGCCTTGGGGGACCTTAGTGGGTACCTGTGCTGGAAATGGAGTGCTCAGACATAGAAAGGAACATAGCCTAGCTCTGTCAACTAATTTCAGTAGAGTGATGAGAAGCTCTTGTGTCCCTGGCTGTGGGATCCTGGCATCCTCCATAGCCAGTGGGGAGAAGTAGAACCTGTGATCATGGAGGACCCATTTCACAGGGATGGGAATAGCCCATGTGTCTCCTGAGCCACAAGCTTACAGGTTAACATCTGGGTGATCTTTCACTGCTATGCATAGTGCTCCACATCATAATGAAAGTGAAGCCATGCTGCCCACAAGGGAATGGAGAGGTAGACTGCAGTGTCTCAGCATCCCTGGCATAAGCTCTGTAGACTTCAGTGGCACAATCTGCACATAATTGCCTCTAGTCTGGTCACAGGACACCACTAGCATGAGCCTGCCTCTGTCCTCCTTGTATCCTTCCCTTGGGTATTTGTACCCATAGATGACCTCCCCCTGAGCCTGCTCTTTTCCAGGCTGCAGTCCCAGTTTTCTCACCCTTTCCTCGTGTGAGAGGTGCTCCAATACCTTCACCCTTCACCTTTCTCCTGTACCTCTCTTGTGCTGAGGAGCCCAGAACTGGATGCAGTATTCCAGGTGTGGCCTCACCAGTCCTGACTCTTGTGAACAATTCCTGCTTCCCTTAAGAGACTAGATTCTCCCAGTGAACCTGAACTACCAACTCCCACAGGAGGTTGGTCTCTTCTCCCAGAGAACAAGTGATAGGACAAGAAGAAATGGCCTCAAGTTGCAACAGGGGAGGTTTAAGTTGGATGTTAGGGAACAGTTTCTTACCCAAAAGGGCTATCAAGCACTGGCCCCCCAGGGCAGTGGTGGAGTCCCCATGATTACTGAAAGCATTTAAAAGTGGTGGAGGTGTGGAGCTGAGGAACGTGGTTTAGTGGAGCCCTGACAGCGTTGGTTTAATGGTTGGACTTGATTTGAAAGGTCTTTTCCAACTAAAACAATTCTGTGAGTTAAATATTGCAAGCTTTTGTCCTGCAAGTCCTGGTGCTCCTGAAAGCCTTTCCTAGGGAATTGTTACTTCTCTCTGATATGAGAATAGTGAATGTTTGTGACTAACAACTGGCCTTAAAGTTTTAAGTATTCACCAGCCATGGATAAAGTGTAAATCCTTACAGGAATGTGAGGTCTGACCTGTGGCATGTCAAAGTGGGAAGCTCCAAGAGACTTTCATGTCACTCATGAACTACTCCAAGTGTCACTGTGCAAAAAGCATCCTGGCTGTTATTGGACAAAGCTCCCTTTCTCAAATACTGTAGTAACTTCTTGCAGCCAAAATTACCAGCAGTATGCAAAACATGAATTCTAAGCCCCCAAGCCTGATAATTAAGCTATGTGCAGAAATCTGTCAGCATGGAATTGTGATATTGGTGCCTGAAAATCCTCAATGCACTCTAGAAGTTGTTACAGCATCTACACAGAGAAGGAACAAATCAGATTATCAAGGTACATAGTTCTATGTCTTGAAGTTTATCTAATTTTACAGTTCTTTTGCTCCACAATTAAAAAAAGTTCCTTTAAATAATATAAACTGATTATGTATTAGTGCCCTGTTAATGGTTGACTGAGTTCTGGTCTATATGTGATGGCAGAAAAAGGCATTTGTGGCATCCTGTGGACTGGCAGTGGGGGTGGGAAGGGAAGGAAAGGAGAGAAAGGCAGGGGTGAAGAGGAAGGAGGGAAGAAGGGAGTCAAGGAAAGAAAGGAAGGGAGAAAGGGGAGAGGAAAGAGGGAGGGATTTCTGCACACAGGAATTAATGCACTTCTGGGTTTTTTCTCTCACTCCTATTGAAGTCTGAGCATGAACAGAAAGATCTGCACACAGACACTTCTCTCAATCATAGAAATGAAGCTTTTTATAATTCAATATTACCTTATGGGTTTGTTTCTCTAGAGGAGGAACATACCAGACTTGTGGTTTATTTCTACAAATCTTATTGAACAAAGCCAAAACAAACACAAACAAAACTATTTGGAAATTCTCAAACTAAATCCTTGGAGCAGCACTAGTATCTAGAGGGAAAGGACTTAAACTCATCTGTCAATAACAATGTGAACTTCTGCTCACTGAACTTTCCACTCCATAAAAGACTGAAGTTGCTTCTTGCCTTTTTTTTCCTTACTAGCAGGGTCTGATTGTCATATCTTGTTTGTGTATGTGCCAGACCACACAGCAACAGGCTGTGAGAGAAAATGCCCACTTGCCAAACAGCACAATTGTTTCAGTAAGAGCACACTTAATGATTGCACTAGATTAGTCTTAGTTTGAAGGAAATATTGCCCATCCTTTTATGGGGCTGATCACTTGTATTTTAACTGCTGTGCTTCCCTTTTAGAAGTTGAGGAGACTGCTGTTACATGCTTAAGCAACATCCTCTGTGTTCAAAGCTCACAGAGTTTAAGGATTTATGACTTGGTGCTATGGGGTGGATTCTGCAGTTCCTTCACTGCTAAACTCAGTTACGCTGCTTAAACTACTACTCAGAGCAAGAGTATCTAGTCTCTGCACCCGGTTTTAAGTTGGAAATTATGATATAAAAAAAAAAGGTTTTGGAGAAGGTTGTAATATCTTTCATTGTTTTGCATATGCCTAAATCTCATTTTTAGAAAATAGTAGTTTCCAGAACTGGATGAGTCAACAGAATGCTTAAAATAATCGGCAGCATTTTATAACAATAATGTACCAGGCAGGTTGTGCTGACAATGCAAGCTGCCCCTGTAAACTTTAAGCTGGAATACTGACAGCAAACCAGGGAAAGCTCTCTAAGGTTACCTGACCTACACTTATATGAAAAGTAAACCCTTACTTTTGCTATGCAATGCATGGCATAATACTGTTACATAATACGTCATTTAGATGTTGGCACTGTTAACTTTTAGTACTGGAGAAAATCCATGTCATCATCTGCTTACTCAGAAAGCACATGAAAGCAGCCTTTCTGTGATTTAATTTTTTCTTCCAAATATGATCCAGTCACTGCTCAGTGATGGACAATGAGTAGCCATCTGCTCCTTAACTTCATTATTCCCAGAGCTTGTCTATATTGAAGAATCAGCATTCTGAAAAGGGAAAGCTTCCTTTTTCCTATGACCTTCCCCACCCTCCCAGGATTAAACCATTGCAGATAAAGTCAGGCCAGTAGCACCATGGGGTTTCTCCAGCTGTTATTTGCTTTGCTTATTTTCTTTATGAAACCTGCTCTGAACACCCTCGCTGCTTGCAGAGAGCACAACTTAATTCTTCACTTCCTGCAGCAAAGGATCCACAGCATAGGAGTAATTCACCTCACTTCTTCCCTGCACCCACTATTCATCACCATTTGCCATTGGGAAAGCAGAACATTTGTCTGACCTGGCACATTTCCCCCCCTCCCCTTAATCCCTCGTCCCCCCCCTTTGGGTTGAATGAACCTGGTCAAAACAAGCATCAATTTGCTGAGGAGCAAACAGGTATCTGCTGGTTTTTTGTCAAGCTCCTATATGTCAGCACTCGGCTAGACTCCTTACTTGGTTCCTTCAACTCTCAGTTTTAACCCTTTCCTCACCATCCCTGTCACCTCTCCCCTGCTCTCAAATTGGCTCTAGACTTTTCTTTCCAACTTGTGCTCTTTCCCTGCTTTCCCAGCTCCTGGGTTGCTGAGCTCATTTGTCCAGCCCCTCCAAGCCCTCTTTCGGGAAGGATTGAAGATGGTGATGGAAAAGGAAGACTGGTGGGGGACAGGGGTGCAGGAAAGTGAGGAACGAGGGGAAACAGGGAAGAGTGTCTACAGGGAAGGCAGAAAAAGGCAGAGGGCAGGGAGGATGTGAGGCAGAAGAGGCTGGTAGAGCAAGAAGGAAGGGAACTAGGGCAGGTAGGGATCGGGGCAAGGAAGAGGGGAAGAATAGACAGAAGGGGGGGAAGGGAGGCAGAAAGCAGTGAGGTGGGTGAGGCAGGGAGTAGGATAAGGAGGCAAGGATGGAGCAGGCCAGGTAAGAGGCAAAGGAGACCGTGAGCAGGGGCAGGAGGCATAAAGCAGAGCAGGCAGGGAACAAAGTGGGCAGGGCAGGGAGGGAGCCGGAAAGGCAGCGGGGCAGGGCAGCAAGGGAACGGGCAGGGAGCGGCCCCCGCCCGCAGCGCGGCGGGGCCGCGGCCGGAGCTGTCCGCCCGGCGGTGCTGAACCTCCGCAGCCCAGCCGGGGCCCGGCGGAGCGGGGGAGGCTCGGGGAGCGCGGAGCAGCCGCCCGCCCTCCTGCAAACCCCGAAAAGACAAATGCAAATACCTGCAGAGCGCCAGGCAGCCTGCCGGGGGGCGGCGGGGGGCTGCGGGGGTGGGGATTGATTATTTTTCCCCCTGTAGGTGTCCTTGCTGTTGAGCTGGGTGGGTGAGAGATCTCCCGGCTCCCAGGTTCAGGCTCAGATCTCTCTAGAAAACTGTGAATGAGCGAGCGGCAGCTCCACGGGGCTGGGAATTTTTTTCTTTTTTTTTTTTTTTTTTTTTTTGGTAGGAGGCGTGTGCACCAAAGCCTGGGTCCTTCCACTCGGCGGCTGCCGTCCCCCTGGGTCCTAAGCCCTCCTGCCGCCGGCCCGGCTGCCTGCGCTCCCGGGCTGCGGGCTCAGCTCCCCACCGAGGAAGTGGTGACAAAAGAGCTGCGGGAAAGCAGCAACAATGCAGCCGGTCATTGCGAGTCTAGCAGCATGAGCTTCTGCCTGGTGGCATCGTCTTTACTGTCTTTTCTTTTTCCTTCTCCTTCCTCGCATCATCCCTTTCCCACTGAAACTCGGGGAGAGCTCAAGTTCCTGCGGCATTTACAGCATTAGCTGAATGGGCTGTGCGTTATTGATGCACTGCCTTAGCGAACATGGCAGCCTGGGTTTAGAAGTTCTGGGTCAGACTACAGGTACATCTACCTCAGGGTGCTGTCACCACCACCACCAGCAGCCAGAGAATGTCTAGTGAAAGATATAAAAACAGGATAAGCTTCACCTCTGCACTCTCCCAGCCCCTATCTTGAGCATTTTAAGTTTAGGGATTTCAGCAGCAATGCGGTGCCTGTGTTTTTAAGATGAATTCATCTTCCTTGAACTTTCACAGTGTCTCCTAGAACATCATCTATAAATTTCTAGACCATCCTTTCATAATGTCCTTTGACAAGGAGCTCCAGAGGCCATCTGTCTGCTTCACAAAGTGTCACCTTTCCTTTGTTACAGGGACCTGTCAGCTTTAGCTAGAATTGTAGAAAGGACAGGAGAGAGGAACTTTCCTCATTAAGTTAGATCCTGAAATCACTTTCTGTATGAACCTCATAAGACCTATGCTAAGATGTACTTGGAAGAATTTGGGTGGCCTAGTGGCCTTGGCAATTAAATTAGTACTCAGCTACTTTTATCACTGTGGTAAGCTCAACTAAATGTACCAGAAAAGCGTCTGTCTTCTGCTGCTGCCCTGTACATTGTGGTGTATAATTCCTGGGAAGTGGTTGATTAAAGTCAGATGACTGGTTTGGTCTCAGCTTTGGACATTCTCCTTTGTGACAGTTACTGAAGGGTCCTATATAGCAAAAAAATGGATGATAAATGATAAAGATAGACAATAACTTTTGCATAAGAAATGGCTAAACAGAGTAGGATTCTTCAGCATGGAAAAAGCCCAGATATGTCCATAAAAAATAGTGGTGTGTTTTCTCATAATTTATAATATTTCATAATAATGAGCAGCATGAGGAAGATAAATTGAAACGATATCTCAATATCATTTCCAGTTCAAGGAGCCGGAGAAATGAAACCCACTAGGGGCCAACTTTGAATCCAACTGAAAGATGTACTTCACAGAATATTTCATGAAGGTGTAGAACTCATTTTCACAGGAATTCAGGCTTCAGAAGATTGTCGGACATACCCATGGAAGAAATTCTTTAAGGGCTTTTAAATATGAAGTTATGACCTCTGGCTCAGGAACTCTCTGTTCCACAAATTGCTGAAGGTTAGAGTAATATTTAGGAAAGAATGATTATATCCTTGTCCTGCTCTCATTCTTTGCCTCAGCCATCCACTGATGATTACTGCTGGAGATAGGCACTGAGCTAGAGGGACCTTTGATCTGACTCTGTAGTAGACTTTGAGAATGTGAACACAACCAAAGAACTTTCAGCTTTGTGTTCCTTTGAAAGGGGAGGAGCTGGTGGTTTTGTTTTATTGGAAAGAGTGTACATCTAGAGTCACTCGCTTTTTAGAGGAATATTCCCTACAATATTCATGAGCAAAGGCAAGAGGAATCTGAGGGGAAGAGGCCTTGTGTTTTTAGAATGATTTCCATGCACAACCATTAATTTAACCCACAGCATGTTTAACAGTGTAATAAGAGGTACTTGTGTCCTGTGACCCAAATGCATTGACTGGAAGAGATGAAGCAACAGATCAAAGGCAGAGACCTCAAAACTCGTAGATGGACGTTTGTTCCAACACTTGATGCGAGAGCATTTCTAGCCCCAGGAAATTTAGTAGTCAGTTAGTAAGCAGTCTCATCAGATCATTATTTTCTGTACAGAGATCAGTTTGGAAATAAAACAATAAGTGCTCTGTTTTCATAATCCCATTGCAAGCTTCCACTTTTGCACATATGATAAAGATTAATGTACTAACTGCTGTAACTATGCAGTGCTTCCCTGGGAATTGTTAATAATATTA
Source organism: Megaceryle torquata (assembly GCA_024611175.1). Taxonomy (NCBI): domain Eukaryota; kingdom Metazoa; phylum Chordata; class Aves; order Coraciiformes; family Cerylidae; genus Megaceryle; species Megaceryle torquata. The sequence goes on along the minus strand of JANIJG010004258.1, from coordinate 83,883 downwards.
AAGTGGAATGAACAGAACTCTATAAACCAACTGCCTTAGGCACTCAAGTGAGCTGCCAAATTTGACGTATGCTCAATATTTAGAGATTTAATATTTTTATCTGATTTGTTAATTAAGGTTGGATTCCCCCCCCCCCCAATGTTGTTGTTAGGTGACCAGTACCAGCAGATCTGCTGGTTGATTGACGTGTAGGACAATGCATATTAAACCAGGGCCTTATACTGATCCCACTGCAAATATTCTCAGGTTTCTTTCCCATCACCACCTCATTGCTTTCTTTCTGCAAAGTCTAGTCTGTACTCTGAGGGTATGCTTCAGGCCTTCTTGCTCTTTGCATTGTCCTGGTCGCTACATTTCAAATGAAGTTATGACCTTAGAACCAGCAGTGTTGAAGGTATAAAACCTTCTGTTTCATAAAGATATGTCTGAGAAATTAGGAAGTCCCTTGCTGATGTGCACAGGCTGTTCTCATTTGCAGTGTTGAATATGCAGAGCTAAGGGGAGAAAAATGTGCCCGTAATCACAGTTTGTCACTGCAGGCATTAGAACTGACTGAACATGTGGAGGGATCAGATCAGTTTGGAAGGGGGAGGATATTTTCTACAGCCTTTTCTGGAAGTAAAATGGAACTTTAATATTAAATTTATTCTAACCTGACCTTCCCTGTCATTACACGTATTGATTCTCTGTTTTAATGAAGAGCAGTGAAATAACAAACTTGGAAAGGGAATGTATATTTTCACCACCAGTAGAAAAGATCTATGTACTTGAACTATGAAGGAAGCCGTGGAAGGGCAGAGAAGCTGGTTTCTCCATGGTCTAGGCATGATAAATAGTTTCTATTGAATCTATTCTCTTTACAGCAAACCAGTTTGTCTTCACTCAGTGACATTAAACATACAGCCTCTTGCTCTATTTTTTGACTCCCAAGAAATGCCACGAAGCTAGGAGCTAGTTTGCACATCTTTGCAGCTCTGATAGTACTTCCTCATTCATACAAAGACCCAAAACACTGATTTTTTTTTTTTATTTTTAATTTATTGCAGTAAGGAATGTGGAAAGAAGTTGAAAACTGCTTTTACTCTGCTTTCAGACAAACACAGATATATATCCACATTACCCAAAACCATGTTGATATTCAACATATAGGGTTGGTGCTTGTGAATGGTGTGCATATATAAGGAAGGGAGCAGATCTTTGATGTAATTCACTATACATCCAATGTCACTTTTTCACTGGGATTTCCCCAATGGTTAAAATGTGCTTTACAGCCTGTAAATAGGGAAATTGAGAAATAATATAGGATGTCCCTGTATCTTTAAATTTTTTCACAAACAATTTGCTGCAAGATTCTAAAATTAACAGTGAATTTTAATAATTAATTGGGAGCTCATTCTTTTTCCCTAATCTACAATTACCATCTGGTATTATTTCCTTTGAAAGTAACTGCGTTGAAAGTCCCAGTAGATAAAAAAATAATAGTGTTAAAACTGCTAAGACCTGTAAATCATTATTCTTAAGAGACAAGTAACTCTTAGATCACAGTTCAAAGGGATTCATGTTATAAATCCTCCCAGGTTTCCTCAACTTTTAAAATAATAAAAAATGTATACCCAAGAATGCAAAACATATGCAAATAGATTGTTCATATGTTTTATTTAATGAGAAGAGTCCATTTTTTGCCATTTTTACTCTTGATGGAGATAATTAACTTGTTTGAGTTCATGCACAATTACCCCTTCTGCCACTCTCAGAATAGCTTGTAACTGGTACAGAAGCAAAGTTATGGCCTTGAACATGTAGATGGGTAAAGATGAAATGTTCCCAACTCCATGACAATTCCAGAAGCTGGTGAGGAGATTCAGCACAGAGCTAGAGGCCAGCAGCAGTCAGGTGAAGCTGAGCTCTCGGAACTGAATTCTCAAGAATCTCCCTCAGGTCTTGCCTCCGAGCTCTGAATTGGTCTAAATCGCATAGCTGGCTTATTCTGGGATTGTGAAGTTCGTGGTGTAGATCCAGGCTGAGTAGCTTGCTACCAAAGATTAATCGGCATTCAAAAACCCCAAGCATCTCTCCAGTGGCCTAATTATGTGGGTGTTGGAAATGTTGACTTTAGGCCCAGATGTGTTGAGTAATTTGGGTGCAGATTCAGCCTCGTATCTTTAGTTGGCTTAACTTGGCAGAACTGACTGTGCTGACTTTGGTGCGATACCTGTGATTTAAATCCCCTGGGGACCTGTTCCTCCTGAGTTCAATTACTCGGTGTTACTCTGTCTAAACAATAATGGCCCTGCCTTGCAAAACCAAGTGTCCTTTCACAGAGGGAAATAAGTTATGAGATGCCATGTTTTGCATAGCTAATACCTAGATGATATAACCTTTAAAGAGTAGCATGGCCAATCTTAGCCTTACTGCCTAACAAAGTGAACATCAGAGCTAATGTTCTTCTTGACGTTGGACTAAGACAACCTAAGGTAGGCAGATAGGGCAAAGAAAAAGTCTGAGGGAGGTGAGTGGTCCAGAAAGTAGATGAGTCCAGTAATAAGATTTGGGATGGCTGTTATTAATTGAGAAAAATATTCTTGAGGAAAAACCTGTCTGTTTTCTGGTGCCTTACTGTGTTGGAATCGCTTTGCACACAAGCAGTGCTTCAGTCTGAATTTGAACATACTGATCTTGGATATGATTTGTTAAAAGCTTGAAATGTGTGTGCTGTTTAATGTTCATTCTCCAGCATGTTATCAGTTTCTTTAATTTCCCAAAGTCTGTTGATTATTATCATCCTATTTCAACTTGTTTCTATGCATTTGTCCAAAATAGCTTTAACTGTTGAGCATAAAGTATAATACAACTTCTGAAGTAAGCAAAAAGGATTTGAAGGTTGGTAGCTTGACTGCAATACTTAGAAATTAGGGGAATAATAGGATATTCATCCAATTGCTTAGTTTGTGATGACTTTTTCTGAAATATTTTTAAATGATGTACAAAAATACATGTACAGCTTCGGATGGCTATAACATAAATCAGCGATGGTAGTAGTGGCTGTGAGCCCTTGCATGTGTAAACAAGCATATGTGCAATATAAATTCAATTATCTCAACGTCACCGAGGGTGTAGAATAATTTCACATTTGTGACTGAATAACTGCAGAGATTTTTGTTGGAAACAAAACCAGATGGAGGACACCATCTTTTTCAGGATAGCTGAAGTCTCTCTGAAAACTGAAGTATATGATGCATATGCATCAATGTGCAAAAATAGAGGCAAGCACTATGGCTGCAATCCTCAGCAGATATAAATCAGCATGACTAAATTACACTAGCCAGCCATGGGGGTAAGTGTGTGTATAGAAAACAACCATTACAGCTGTCAGCAGGCTGATGTTTTACGTTACCACTTCATACGGGAACATAAAGGATGCAACAATCTGCTGAAGCTACTCCGCAGTACAGTGTTATCCCTCCTGGGATGCAGCACTGGAATCAGGGTCTTAACAGTATCAACATCATCTTGCAAACACTGGGCATACTTTAATGTCATCAGGGAGCCCTGGCACAATCCATCTAGAATATATATCAAGCAGAGGGACATCCAGCAATCATGTACTTTTTACCAGGCAGGAGGCTTTTCACTTGTCATAGCTGGTGATACCCCAGGGAGGTGATGCCGCTGCCATCCTGATTCCCAATATATGCTGATTCAGTCATTAAAATGTGCATTCATCTTCCTTCTCCCAAGACCTAGCTGTGCACAGCAGGCTTAACTAAATTGCCAATAAGAAAGGCGCTTAAATCATCCGCAGTCCTGACTGGCAGCCTCATGAGCAGATGCAGCAACTGATCCTGAGGCAAACGGAGTCTGCTCAGCAGCAACTTTGCACTCCTGCCTGTTCCAGCTATGGGTTGTTTTATTATATTTTTTTTTTGCAACCATTAATGAGCAAGTCCATTGAAGATGGAGGGAGGAGGGGGAAGAGAGAGTGAGAAAAACAGTTGGAAAGGGGAAGGGGAGACTATAGGAAAAATTCTCATTACATTGTCTGCGGTGCTACCTTCTCTGCAGCTGTAGGATAAAAAGGAACAACCCCTTCCCTTAAGTGCCTCTGGCTTCAGGGTACAGAAAATCGTTAATCAGCTTGTTCTCATGCAGCAGGAACCTGTAGGAGGGCTGGCTGGAGAAGTGCCAAGGACTGTCACTACTTACATCCTGAGAAATCTCCACCCTAGGGCTCAGATTTTAATGGCTTTGGGACATGTCTCTCTGTGCATGTGTGTATGTATGAGAGAAAATATATTCCCTTGTCAGTCTTCTATGTCTCATGTACCCTACTGCAAATACTTACATTTTCCTATGTATACACATGAAAGGTGGTTTCAGGAACTGTTTGCAAAAGTGCTAGAAGGTGTGGGGGGAAAACAAACACACACATGCTGAAGGGTTTAGAGCACAAGTCTTGTGAGGAGTGGCTGAGGGTCCTGGGGTTGTTCAGTCTGGAGAGGGGGAGGCTTGGGTGAGATCACCTGGCTCTTGACAGCTCCCTGACAGGAGATAGCAACCCTACCTGGCTCCACTCTTCTCCCAGGGAACAAGTGCCAGGACAAGAGCCTCAAATTGCACTAGGGGAGATTTAGGTTGGAGCTGAGGAAAAATTTCTTCCCCCACAAGGCTTATCCAGGGCAATGGCGGAGTCCCTGTGATCCCTGGAGGGGTTTCAAAGCCATGGAGCTGTGGTGCTGAGGAACATGGGTCAGTGGTGCACTGGCAGTGCTGGGTTAATGGTTGGGCTTGATGATCTTAAAGGTCTCTTCCAACCAAAATGATCCTATGATTCTAGAAAGGTGATCTGGTTCTGGCAGCAAGTCTTCTTTGTCAGGTTCTGTTCGAGTCTGTCACAGCCATCACCCTATCCTCTCTGGAGAAGTATAAAGTCCCAGAAACTCTTTAACCAGGTGTTAAAGCTCAGTTATTGCCCAACTAGACTTGCTTCTCCTGTAGTAAAAGGTCAAGGTTTAACTTTGGGCTGTGACTTTTCTAGAGGACTGTGTCTGGCCCTTCCTGACAGGGATTTGCAATCAATACCATGAAAACATGCAGCAGTGTTCTCCACACTGAAGCCAAGGTTAGATTATTGGTCTGTCACTCTCCCTATGATGTGGTGAACGATATGTCTGCACTGGACAAAAACCTAGAAACTGACATTAAATTGCCTTGGCTGTCTCTGGATATTGGGCACCTCATTGCTGAACAGAGTCTGACCAAGTCCTGCTGTTGAACATTAAGTGCCCCAGACATGCAGTACCCTTCAGGAGGTGTCAAGTGCTCTGTATGGGTGAATAACCAGATGATGGAGTGGCTCAACATGGGCACTTGTGTGTGACAGTCTCTCTGCTCTTGCCTGTATTTTTTTCCCTCTGGAACTGCAGTATAATATGAAGAGAAATAGCGAATATCTACTTGCCCAAGACGTTGTGGAAAACCATGTACTTCTCAGCATCTCTGAAAAGCTAGAGACAAATGTAAAACCTTTGTAAAAACATCAGGGCATGTAGAACACAAGATATATATGTTTTTAAAAATTCTTCCTTCAATTCCAGACTAATCTCCATAACCACATGACTATTAGTGATGGAAAACATTTTAAAAATAAAAAGAAATTAAATGTCTTCAAAAAAAAGTGCTCGGGGACTTGAGAGAGACTTCACTAACAAAGGGTTATAAATTGCCAGGCAGTAACTTGTCTCTAGCAGGATCAGAAGGAAGACAAGTACTTTAGATCTCCAAAGTACTCCCCTCTAAACCATGGAGCTGGTGAAATATATGTGCCTGAAAGAGACCTCATGGAATACATTTGTCAGTATAATTGATAACCTAGTGATAAAAGAATCAATAGTTGACAGCATTTAGTGGAAAAATTATTTTACCTCTTTTGCACCACCTTTAGTGTGACAAGTCTAGTCCTTTTGGGGAGAAAATATTTCCACACACCAGAAATTAGCACTGTATTTCTGAATGCCCAGTTCAATCTGTTGACTTGTCTTCCTGCAGGCAAATCATCACCCAATATAATGGCAGGTCACTGCAAAGGATGGAGAGAACAAAACTCCAGTAATTTTATTTTCTATGACACAAATTCTGTGCTAAGTTGTTTTTTTTAAAAAAAAAGACACTGACATCCAAAACTTAGTCAATATGTTTTGGTTTTCTTTTTTTTTTCCATAAAGAACTGATAACCTGTTAAAAATTAGCACATTCCCTAAGAAGCAGTGGATTTAAATCAACTAGTTGGTGCTTTGCTGCTTTTCTGGGTCCATTTGGGGAAAGAATGTGAATAGAGGATGCTAAAGTATTTGAGCTCTCTTTTTAAAACAAGTTTGTTTTGCTCCATAATTTTACAGCTAAATGTCTCTCTTCTGTTGGTTACAAAGCTCTCTTTATTTCCAGTCTAAGATTATTTGATTTTTCTCTGTTAGGGTTTTTTTCCTTAAAATTGCTCTTTTGAGAAACAGGACAGGGCAGCTACAAACCCCAGTTGTTATTTATAGTGATCAAGTTTCTAGCTAATTTTACTTTTCTAGACCAAGAAAACTAACTCTGGGAGGACGCATCTCTTGCACAATGGGCTTGCACTGTCAGGTGCTCATGAGCCCATCAGGTAGGGCACAGCACTGTGCTGGGAACTGGTCCAGGCCCACAGGGAGGATGGGGACATTCATGTGGCTTTATTGCCTTTGTGTTCACAGAGAAGAAAATTCCTGTCTCCGGCTCTAAGAAAATCCCAGCAGCTGATTTGAGTCCCATCTGAGACTGTCCTTGTCAAATAAGGAAAATAGATGATATTTCACATGATTTCTGATTAGTGTCTCACACAGTGACATGCACACATCCCTGGCTATACCAGGAAATGTATTTTCCAGTTATGGAACTTTCTTTTTTTTATGACCACTCCATATTGGTGGCTCACAGTCCTCCTGCAATTAGCAAGTGCCCCACAGTCTCCCTCCTCCTGTCACTTTCAACTGAAACTCCCAATTTGCAGAAGTTCATGTTATAAGCTCGTTAAGTGCATGACTTTGCACATTATGCAATTAAATTCCCCCCCTGTTTCTAATACTCGACTCTCAAAGTCATTTAGTTTTTCCTGTACAATATTAGTCTGCCTCTCTGTTGAGCTTTGTGTCATCACCAAACTTCATTAGTACACGCCAGCTTCTTATCCCAGAGTCATTAATGAAGATGTTAAAAAATCAATCCCAAATGCTTAAGGATTTTCACTAATGGCAGTTCTTTCCAGACCAATTATTGTTTCTCCTCTTTTGTTGATTCTGAACTAATTTATTCCTACTTCCTATAGGAAATATAATTCAAAAAGGAAATTATTTATATAAATTATAATGTATTGGTAGCTAGCCACAATACAGATAGATAAGGTTTAGCTTTGGGTTTAGTGGGCTTTTCTCTGTATTTTTCTGTATTTTACGCAGATTTAGTCATCCTTGGTATCAAAGTATAACAATTATCTTACCAAACCACTAAATCCATATTATATTTTATCCTGGTTTCTATTTAATTTCCTGCTTTTATATATTCACTACTTCAATATCTGTGCTAATCTTTAATTCAGATCAAATGCTCAATTCTGGATAATTTTCCTCCTCTTTTTATCTATATGGGCAGTGTGCTTGCTGTTTTCTAGTCACATGGTACTCCGTGCTTCATCAAAAATTCAGAGTGTTTTTCAGATTTCAGTGTGCAAATGGCCGTGTTGCTCAAAAGAGCATGTTGAGTATTCCTGCACCCAGATGTGGTAATTTCTGTGTCTGTGCATTCACTTCTATTAGCCATGAAGCCTTTGCTTCCATCCCATCAACATCATCTGGCTTACTGAAAAAGTGCTAGTTCGGATCTGGAGCCATATCATGATTGTTTCATATTTAGCCCATCCTCCCTACGCAGTGGACTCATTTCCTTATTTATTTGTATGACAAGGGATCTTCACTAACAGTTTTAATTTTATTTGCAAAGCCTCACCTTGTTTTTTATCAACTCACACACCTCGTGCTTTATTTTTGACAACAAGCTGGGATCACAGCCCTTTGCCAGCTCCAAACAGCACAAAGGGCTTCACTGTCACTTCCAGAGCACTTTCTCCATTGCTTCTTTTAATAATCGTCACTGAGATCAGTGGTCTGCTGTGCCTTGTTCGTGAGGCATATGAAAACCTGTCTGGTCTCGAACATTTGCAGCTGCTTTGGCACAGCCGTGAACTGCAAATTCCTCAGGTCCCTGTGTGTCACCTCGTGGCTTCCAGAGGAGGGCAGAGCGAGCAAGGATTTCATGGGATGATGTGAAGTGTGGTCTCATTAAAATCAGTCAAAACCTTTTCAAACGTGCACTGGCATGGCTGAGGTTTGCAAAGTCTATCCCAGAATGAACACTTTTCTCCCTGCTGTTCTTGGTATTAAGATACTTGGCACGGGCATATCACCCACTACAGGGCATGAGAACATGTTCTGTACAACAGCTACCACATACACATTTGGAAACTGCCAGGGGAACCCCTTGGTGTGACACACTTGAAGCAACAAAATTAAATCCCTGGTTTATATTCAAAGGCTCAGAGGGATGGCTGAGCATATGCCATGAACATATAAAGTTGCCACCTCTCAGCAGAGAAACCCTAATGTACGGGATGTGAATATACTCATTACTAATTTAGCTTGTTTCCACTGACTTTAAAGCTCAATGGAAGAGCAACGCTTCATAGCTGAAGTGCTCTGAGAATGCAAAAATAACTGGTTATTCCAGTATCCTGCTACTTTGCCACAGCCCGATGAAGTATGAGTCCTCAGTGTGGCTTCTGTTAATTCAGTGCCTGTTGCTACTGGTACTAAAAGGAGAATCCTGCAGTACTGACATGCCAGCCCTGGGAGGGAGGAGGTCTCAATCTTATTCCCATTTATCTCACATAACTGCTAAATGACAGTGAAAAAGATCCTTACTCTGCCTTATTTCCTGCTCCATAGACTGAGGATAGAGCATGGAATGTTAGAGGTCCTAATTCTTTAGTGTGATATTTGAATCATCAAGGAGTGTAAAAGAACATCAGAATATTACTATGGCAAACAGGCTACAAATGTTTGAGGATTCAGTTGTGGGGTGGGTTGTTTTATTTGTTTTGTTTTCAAAGGCAGTGTGTTAATTGTTGAAAATTGTTAATTGTTGAAAAACAATTAACTTTTGCTAAGTCAAATGCTTTTGTGTCTTATAGTCAGAAGCGACACCACAAAACAAGGGTTTGAGACAGAGCCAAGATCATTTCTAATGCTTTAAACGGAGATGAGAACTTCTCAGCCCTTGAAGCATGACAGCCATTCAGGAGTTTATTCTTCTAGCTTTGAAATCTCAATTGTACTTAGCTATGGGATCTGACAAGTTTCTGCTGCCTTACACCATCCCTGCTCACCTGGCAGCACAGGAGAAGGTGTCTCATACAAATGCTGTCAAGTTGAAGAGGACAGTGATGAATGCCAGCCTGAGTCTATTAAGCTTGTCTTGGGTGGGTGATGGATAAAGGCCAGATCTGTGAAGCAGCAGCAAGAATTATAAACTGAAATGAAAGGCTTCATTGCATATAGTTTAAGTCTTTGTGTAGTCAAAATGAGGTTTATTGGCTAAACAGGGATGTCTTCTAAATCTGCTTTTCCCCACAAGCCCATGTACCTATAAGGTGTTTGTCTCCTTGAATTACTGGCCCTGGCAGAGAGTGCCATACCTCTCCTAAGCGGAACAAGGTCCTGAAAAAAATAATAATTCTGCAAGAAAACAATCATCTAACTTAAATACCCCTGTGCCCCAGTGGCTATTCCAGTGACTGATCTCCAGCTCTGCACACAGGTTCTCTGGGTATCATTCCTTAGGTGAACGAGTTTCAACCTTGACAAGATGAGCACAACCCACACTAATTGCTCAGTGAGTGATTGTTAAACACTTCTAGTGCTGCCACATCAAATACAGTTTCCTCCAGAACAAGGCTGCTCATTGATGCCCTTTGAAAGATATTTTCATGGCATTTAGAAGCGGGCTGTGGATCAATACAGTTGTACTCTGTGGGAATATTTTAGTTCATCGCATGGTGTAATTATCCATGACCACAAATACACAAAGCCAGCAATCACTGGCCAACTGAACCTCTGTTAATTGGAAGTCTGAATGCTCCAAAACAACCCCCAGTACCAGTTCCTTAGATAATTGCTGCTTTTGGACTGCCTTCTTGTTGCAGGTGCCTTTTTGTCGTGGATGGAGGGTCCTGTTTGGAGGCGTTGCTCATATTCCATGTGCCACAAGACACAGCTTTTCCTCTAGGTCTCATCAGCCTCTTTCAGGAAAGGGCAAGTGCAAGGTTTGTGTGTCACCTCATGTTTCAGCTCCCTTGTCTTGTCTCTCCCCACTCTGTCTGCAGACCCACAGGACTGCAGCCCCAGAAGTGCCCACTGCTGGGTATTGTGGATGTATTCAGCATCAGAGGTAACTACCTGTGAGCTAAGCCTGACCACTGCTATGTCTATTGTGAAACTCAGAGGTAGTCAGGCCAGCTGACCTATCAGAAAGATGAAACAGCCACAGATGATGGGGTCTGGCTGGATAGGGTGATCTGCTGCTTTTCTAGTGTGGGATGTGTCGAAGGGATTGGAGGTATAAAATCTACTGATAAGGCATAGGCCTGTTAACTTGGATTGGTGTTTGCCCTGTGACCGAGACGTGGTTAGGGAGCTGTGGGCCAGAGAAGCTCTCATCACCAGCTTTAAGCTCTGGATTGCTGAGCTCTGGGCAGGAATCCTCCTGGTGTCAGGGTCCTGAGCACACACCCCTCCCCCATCTAAATTAAGAAGTCTGACTGGGTGTAAAGTTAACTCCCTCACTAATACCTATTGTGAAGGAAGCTAGAAGCAATGTCCTGCCCTCCAAGCTTTCTCCTAGGAGCTACTTGCAAGCTGTCTCTCTACCTTGGCCATGCATCTGCTGTATTACAACTCACTGTGTCCGGTCCAAATACCTCCTTGGTCCTGGACCTGATCTTGACAGGCTGACTTCACTTCCTGACTTGATCCTGGACCAGCCTGATCACAATGGACTTGCAGGGCTGTCACCAGAGTAAGGTTGACACTGATCACTAGACCTGATCCTGACCCTGGCTGTCTAAACTTCCTGACTTCTTGCTGGGAGGTCACAGATTCTGCCTGCTTGATGTCGCACTCTGCTCCTAACTCCCCTTCTCTTGCAGAGCCGCTTGCCCTTGCTGCTCCCTGACATCTGGAAAGTGTAAACCGTGTTCCTTTTTACAGTGAATAGGTGGCTAAAAGACTTTTCATGGTGTTAAAGGTATCTCAAAGCATGCCAGATGTTGCTATCTAAGGCGCTGTGGCTGATGGATGAGAAAAAGCAATGCAGCAGAGTATCATAGACTCACAAAAGCTTGTGAGGGCCTATAGGTTACTTCCTATGTTTTGGTCTTCCTCTTGACATTGAGCTTTTGATCAAAAGGCTCATTAGTCCAGATGATCCAGCCAAATTTTAACCCACCTGACAGTCCATCCAAAAATCTTCCAGCCCATACTGCTTCATCTTCCAAAGAAGAATGCTGTGGGAAGACAGTGACAAAAGTCTTAATAAATTTACTAAGACTCATTTTTCACTCATCTATGTAATAAGAGGATACCAAGTGAAGGATGCCCACAAATCTGTGTCTAGTGACCCTCAGCTTCTCTAACACACAGACACTACTCATCTACTTTGAGTTGGTTTTCCTCATTGAGTTGGTTTTCCTCATGTGTTGCTTTTATTCTTTCTAATTTTGAGCTACACATCCTGGTCTGAGCCTCAGACCTCTCACCATGAAGCCTCACTGCTGCTTCCCCTGGGGAAAGAAGGAAATTCTTCCAGTCCCTCCTTTCTGGGATTGCTTAAATCCTTCTGCTATGAAAGTCTGAGTTCTCCAGGCCATGTCAAGCTCCTCTTTTGTCCTGGACAATTCACTGTTGGTTTAGGCTCCTTTTTAAACATTTTTTTTTAAAAGATATATCACTTTTTTTATAAACATGCTTGGAAAATGAGACACCTGCAGTCCATTTATACCTTTTCATCAGACTTCTGAGAGTGTGGGCTGCGTGTAGCAGGTTATGATACTGCAACGCATGAGGAGGTCCATCATACTGGGTACCTGCTGGAGGCCTGAGCTGGGTAGAGATGGGCCTAACCCTGGCCATAACACACCTAATGGAACTGTCTTTGATTGATCTAAACATCAAAACCGCTCATGGGTTTTGTTGGAGAGACACCCAGTCGTTCCCCTCCAGAACAGATCCCAGGACAAATCAAGCCCACATGCTGTGCTGCTGGTCAGGGAAATGGGACCCTGCAGGGAAACAATGAGTAATCCAAGCTGACGGGCTAGCGACCTGTTGACCCTTAGATAAAGAGCTCATTGTTGATGCTGTTAACACAGGGAAAAGAGTGATCCAAATCTTCTTAAGTATTTCCAGTAGATGGACGGTCTGTCAGGGAGCAAGACATCTTGATTGACATCTCTTGGTGAGTGAAGAGAAAAGACTGCATTGGCCAAGTGTCACTTGTGTTTCTGTCATAGGACACTTAAGGCATACTTTGCCAATTTGTCGCTGCTGTATTTTGCTCAAATGCTCCATTAAGTGTTAAGTAAAAGAAATAACATAATGCTGCTTATTCTTTTGGGGTCAAATGGAGTCAGAGAACTGCAAAGTTTACTTTTGATGAAGGCTTACTGCAGACTCATATGTCTGAGGTTTGGAGCATGGGAAAAGGAGTAAGGGGTGGGGAGGGAAGGAAGTGGATGTGTTCCCATATGGCACTTCTCATGTAAAAACTCCTGGTAGAACCCTCTGTGCCACTTCCTTCCTGAAAAGTTTGTGACAAACTTTAATAATGTAGATGGCGTTTGCTGAAGCTGTAGGACCTCATCAGTGTAGCTGAAGAACCTGTTAAGGAACTCTCAGGTCAGCAATCAAGCTTTCAACAGCTTTTTCAGGGGGAGATAACATTGTTTTGGAGAATATCAGGCAACCAGCTCTGAGGGGCTAGTGGGAATCCTTCTCAAATTCTGGGTTCTGGCAGCACTGAAGACCAAGCAGCAAGTAATGCAGCTGCAGTAAGGGAACAGGAAAAAAAAATGCTACTGCAGAAACAGTCATATTAGGCACTTCAGACTGTGACAGTCAGACTGTTGGTAGGAGTGAGAAACAGCTCAATCTTACATAATAGACATTTACAACTAGTATTATCATGGATTTCCCAAATGTAGGCTGTGTTCCTTTCAGACAAGCACATTCAGTTTCTACCTTATTTCTTGCACTCAATGAATCACAAATAGTGACTCGGAGAGATAGGAAATGCTTTATAGCTGCCTCTCTTCTGCATCTGGAATAAAGCAAGAGTATGTTCCCATCCCATGGGATTGCTACCGTGTGAAACAATGGAGTTCATTTGAAGCATTGCACAGCAATATTTAATAAAACCTTTTAAAGAAAACTGCATCTTCTAAAAGACCCCAGTAAAAACAAACAAAATTTAGAAGTTTCTCTTTTATTCCTTTTCTGAAAAGAAAACATCAATAAACTAGGTTCACTGGTTGATAAAGGTCCTGTGTTGAGTATCTTAGGGCACTGAGTTAGTGCTAAATTACATCTTGACTAAAACTTTACACCCTGAGAATGAGGCTTCCTCTTATGATAGGATGTTTTGTCACCTGTCCGTGTCTCTAAGAGACACCTCTTTGAATGCATCTGCGCTTTCTGGCTGGCCTTAAGGAAAGTGAAGAATAAAAACACCTTTAACAATAACATACAACTTAAAATTCTACACAGGAAAGGAGATGAGAAATTAGGGAAGAGCTCTGCAGGTTATCTCAGAAGGCTGCTGGTCAGCTCAGCAGCATCTCTTTGCATTGACAACATTCTGCTTGTGCTTCTGTGTACTAGAATGTCCTACTGGTATTTACCAAACAAGCCTTTTGTTTATGTGTCAACAGAGCCTCGGGATTATTTTGCTTTATTTCTCTAGTACTTGGTGCAGCAGTTAAACATAACCTAGAGTTAGGTCTGATTCAGCTGCTCTTGTTGGACTACTTTTTTTTTACCAGTCTGACTGCTGAACTCCAAGACAAGTTTTAGCAGGACTGAGGCATCTTCAAACCAGATTAATGACAGGCAGTGGTTTAGGGGTGACAACACACTTAGAAATGGCAGAAATGCACGATTCTTATGAACAATAAATTCATGTAAATGATGCAGCTTATTTAGGAAAAAAATTTCCAAAATGGAGATCAGAAGTCAGCTATAGATTTTATGTTTTCTTAAGAGCCAGGGGGGTTTCTGAAAGGTGGGTGGTCTGGAGGCAGTGCCTTGTTTTGGGAGCCTGAATGGTGGCAACCATGAGACTTCAGATGTGGACTGCTCAGCAATGCACCCTTACAACTCACTTTAACAACAGTGGCCAAATCCAGCATTTCTCAGGTGGCTGGGGAATCATTGGGTTCTGATATACCCTCTAAGGCTTCTTAAGATGCAGTGTAGAGAGAGACAAGCAGGGATGGGCTGATACAGCCTCTGGATCTATTCCTGGAAGAACATAACTCTATATACTTTTTTTTCTTCAGAGCTGTGACAGATGGAGAAATATGTGCGGAGAATTTGACAGTGTATTCACAAAGGGAACAGCAAGTTCTGAAATGAAACTAGGTGATAAGGTTTCAGCTCTGAAAATCAAAGATCTTCTGTGAGGTACCATTAAAAACTGCTACAGACCCGTTGGTGCTGCATTATCTGATCAAATGAACTGTAGGACATGAGCATAGCAAAAAACCTGGATCAGATAACCAGCCTGCTCAGGACTGCTTCCCTTGGTTAGAAAAATAGGTGCTTCATCCTTCTACTTCCCTGGCATTGTCATGACACGACATGGTGAATGGATTGGACAAAGAAGAAATACTCTGTTCCCTTCCTGTCTGCCACAAAAGGCTTTACTTTGTTCGAGGTGGAACACACCCCATGGTAACGTGGCTTTCTTTGCCCGATGCCTGTCCCACATCCTTATTTGCAGCAGCTAAAGAGCAGCTGCATCTGCCTGTATTTGCAGCATATCTTTGCTGAAAGGATTTCAGAGGACTGTGTAGGCAATTACTGGGTCAGCCGACCCCGGCTGTCAGCATGAGGTAATAATCAATGTAGAATTCAGGATATTCAAGCCTATACACCTCAGTAGAAGCTGTGAAGGTGAGGTGTGTGCTCTAGCTACAGAAATAAACAACTTGAACAATGAGATGAAACAAACGTATGAAATTCTAGATGCCCCTACCTCTGTTTTAAATACAGGAAAATCTAACCTAATGAGTTCCAACAGCTTTCACAAGTTAAGTTTGACAGGAAGCAGACTAGAAATTTCTCTCTGCTATTAAACATATAAGGATGATCATGTCACAGTTTTCTTCTATGTTAAACGTTATCAGTAAATTCCAGTATAAGCAGCTTGCTGCTGCTTTGGGTTAACACCAAAATGACCATAAGAAATAGTCACAACTACATTATATGCTTTTAACTCTTTCATAATAGTCAAATAACCAGCCATTATGAGATGTATTATACAGAGGTGCTGCTCATTCAATATGGTGTAAACTTGCACGAGCACTGAGCAGAGATGTGCACACAAAGCCAAGCATCAGCTGAGATCCTAAAAACTATGTTGACATTTCAGCTGAGATAATTGTTGAGAGACATCAGACTCCTTATCTATGATAAGACTGTTTATTAGATCATGATTTCTTGTGAGCATTAAATCAATTTGAATTCATTTTGCAAAGTCTTTGGGATAATGTAAATAATTTCAAACCAAACGCGAGCAAACAAGAGGAACCTGAATGTTTCCCTTTCTATATTGTTCCACTTCTATACACTTGTGGTTGATTGATCACAAATCTGGAGTGAATGGTTGCTCCAAGATGAGGATGTCTGTTCCATTTCTCATGCTGGGTGTTTGCAGAGCCTATGTGTTAAAAGATAAAGGGAGCTGTACCACTTTGTTACCACACCAACGTTTATCTCTCATTATAGAAATTATCCAGTCATTAATTATTATGGAAAGATCACTTTTATGGTGAGGTTATTAGAAACAGTAATTGGGGCATGCTTCATGTCATAAATTTAGTAAGTTGTAAATTAGTAGTTTTATATAATAACACTTAAAAGAATCATTACTACTTAGCAATAACAGAAGAGGGGCAGGACAGGTTCAGTGAATTGATGGAGAAGTGGGAAGAATTGATACTTGAGACAAAGGCCACCTATTCCAGTCAGCTACTAATCCTCAGGAAGTACCCCGTGCCAAGATTATTAATATAATTATCATATTGTAAAGGACATGAGAATCGTTTTCACTTTTAAGTGTAAGTAGATCTTGAACATGTTGAATAGCTGCATGCTGTTACATAAAAACACTGTCAGTTTTCCTCATTTTTACATTTATATACTATTGGATAGAGCTGGCTGAGCACTAGCTGAGGTTTAAGGCATCTACATGCTACATTCAGAGACTTTCACCATTTGAGAAAGACAAAATATATGTTTGCTTAAAGGTGACAAAGCACTGGAGTAAGAATCAATAACCAGTCTTTATCCAGAGATTATTTGTGATGCTCTGTAGATTAGTTCTGTGCTAAACATCTGGAGAATGGGGATCAATAAAGGCAGAAAGAGAAATTTATCAAAAATCAGTCATTATTTAAATTAGCAAAGACAGTCACAGAGCATTATGCAATCCCTAGAAAAGGAAGTAGAGGGTAAATGGCCAGATAGGATGAAGGCAGAGAAATTCTGTTTCAGTGAACACAGTTACCTATGTCAAAGCCCTGCTGAAGTCAAGGGCAGTTTCTAGGAGAGTATTGCATGAAGAGAGCTTTATGGTAAATATCATAATCCCTGTTGATCACTTTTCTCTTAGAAAGGATCTGGCAGATGTTGATGGGATAATGCAAAGGTTAAACCTATGAGGAGGGCTAGTCACTTTTTAAAAGGAAAAGGTACAACTAAAAGAGGGAATGTGTTGAGTATATAAAATAACAAAATATATAATGAAAAATTGATGCTTGAACATGGTTTGGCCTTTAGGTTACCACAAACACGAGAAATACCCACACTGAGAGGCAGTAGACATAAATTAGCACAAATACTCCATTTTTTTGCCATTTACAATTAATTAACTGTGTGGGTCATTGCCACAGGGTACCCCTGGGGGAAGTAGCCTAGTAGTTCTTGAAAAGAGCATCATCTATGGCTCGACCTGAGAGGACAACTATGTGATAAGAGCTACGAATCCTTGTGCTTTGAGGTATCAAGCCAGGGCCAGATAGGTCTCGGGGAGAAGTTCTTCTTTTGTGGCCCCATAGAGAAGGGAGCAGAAGAGCTATGGTCGAAGGGCAGATGCTACAAGAGCAGAGCTGCTGCTTTGCAAAGGCATCATGGCTTTTGTCTCTGGTTTTACAAATCCAGAGGGCAGGATTTGGTATTTACTGGGAAATGTTGTATTAAAATGTCAGCACGCGTGTCACGCCTTCTTAGTGCCTGTGATTCATACTCCTATAAATCACTAAAAAGGCAGGAATATTTTTAGCTCTTTATTTGTCTCAGGCAGCTGAAGAACTGAACGGCACTGAGGATTTTGCATTGAAATCAACTTTGTGAGGTACCAGAAGTTAAATTGAGTTTGTCTATTTTAATCCAAAAGCAAAAAGTTTTTGGTTTTGTTTTTTTTTTAAACAGGTTGCAGGTTAATGGTTACAAAGAAGATGAGGCCTTGGTTATTCTAAGTTGTACTCTCAGCTCTGAGTCAGAACTCTTGTGTGATTTCAGACGTGATTTAACTGCTATGCATCTAAACTTCCCTGCAAACTGGATCTGCCTAATGAAGATGCTGCTAGATCATTCAGAGCATTCTGTGTTCCAGACATTAAGAAATGTTATGTAAAAGCAAGGTGTTATTACTGAGCTTTGTTCCAAAGTGCCTACTAATGAGTCAGATTTCTCTAGCTGTCACCCCACGCCAAATAAATGTGATTATATGGTGACATCATAGCTAGGGTTATTTATCTGAGTGAAATGCTCCTAGAGAGTTGTCACCTGGTATCCCAGATACAGCTTGGCATGCTTATAGTATGAAAAGGTCTTATAAGAAAGCAGGGGAGGGTTTATTCACAAGGGTTTGTAGTGACAGGACAAGGGGTAATGGCTTTAAGCTAGAAAA
>JANIJG010004258.1:37467-65462 GCA_024611175.1 Megaceryle torquata | reverse complement strand
GATGAGGCTCTGAGCAGCCTGACCTAGCTGGAGATGTCCCTGCTTATTGCAGGGGGGTTGGACTGGATGACCTTTAGTGGTCCCTCCCAAGCCAATACATTCTATGATAGTGGGAATTACGGTACCATTCCCTGAAGTTCTCCATTCGTTGGGTGGATTTTTTTTTCCATCTCTCTCTCAGGTCATTTACAAACAGCTCTCAAGTATCACTGGGCAGGTCCCAAGGTGCTGTTTTCATGTTGCACATAGAGGCCCTATGGATGCTGCATTCCTATGCTGTCTTCCCTGTCCCATCAACAGCCAATGCTGCCCCTTAATAACAAGGGACATTAAGTCAGTGCTGCTGATTTTAGCAATGTGCACCATTCACAGGTGTTCTGCAACATGTCTGCCCCCAGGTACAGGAAAAAAACCCAGGAACTGAAATAATAATCCTCTGTGTCCTCTGTGTTACTTGGCAGACTTGATTTCACCTTGCTGCCATGCCTTTTGAATCCATGCTGGTTTTTTTTTTCTTCTGGGAGAGATATCTTTGCCTGACTCCTCACAGGTGCTGGATGGTGCTGGAGGGTGCATTTGGGCAACCAAGAAGAGACTCACAAGGACTGGGATTACAGCTGGGAGCCAATTTTCTTCTATCTGCCCAGGATTGCTGCAGGGTAAAGGACAGGATGAAGGTTGCATGCAAGAGATACTCAGAATAAATGCTTCCAGCAGGACCAGATTGTGTAGAAAGTACAAGCACAGGGACACTTCAGGCAATGTGCATGGTGACCTTATGCCTCCAATGACCGATCAGTGGCCTATTCTCTATAAGCAATGCCACCTCCTTGTGTCCTGGATCAGGCCTAGGAGAAAGATTTAATTAATTTTTTTTTCCCATAATAGATGAAAGAAATAACAAATAGGTACAGAAAAACTCCTGGATACAAGGACAGCTTCCTGCTTCTGTTGAAAGTTACGATCCGAGGAGCAGTGATTTGTTATTTCTAGATAACTCTCTTTTGTAAAGACAACCAAATTACCTTCTCGAGCATCAGTGAAGTTACTGGGAGTTGTAGGTATCTTAATGCAATTTGTGAAAGAAATGCCAGATGTAAGCACCAGTTCCAAAATTTTGGTTCTGGTATCTCGTGCATGGCTCATGCCAACGGATCGTGTATTTTCCTTCTAGCACAACAGAGTCATAACACAGGAACCCCAGCACATTCTCCTCATTCAGCACGGTTCAACCTCAGCCTGAACAGGGCTGCTACTGGGGGAAAATGGTTCAGATTCTCTTAAATCATGTGCTCAGATGCTGAGAGAGCTGGAAATGTTGTCAGTGATATGAAATGGACAGCAGAATAGATTCCCTCATCTATTTCATGCAGTTGATAAACAATAATGCCCTTCAGCCTCTCCCCAGCTGGCCCAGGTTCAGATGACCAGCACAGTAATGAAAGTCTCCATATCCTATTAGCAGCTCTTGGGCCATCCATAGTTCATTGAAGAAATGTCTGCTCTGAGGTGAGATGGATGGCTTCCTCTATAATGAAAATAGAGTGAGAAGTAAGACTATGTGAGGAAGACCTGCTTCTATTTCATCCCTTTGCAGGTGGAATGATACTTGGAAGAGGTGGGGGAGAGTTTTGTTAAGTATCTGGTACCTTTGTTTCACATAACAAAGGAAAGACAAATGGTAACACATTCATAATTCTAGCACCAGTTTTGACATAATAGGACAAAATGGTGCCTGAGGATTCCTGTGTATCAAGCAGATGGGCCATCCATTATTTTCCTTCGGGTCAGGGGTCACCCTAAAACGAGAGTCAGCAATCATTTTGCAAGGGTATAACAAAACCCTTTTTTTTTTTTTTTCTGCTTCTTAATCCCAGAAAGCACTACTGTCCTCTACTTTTGTCCACATACATTATCATTTTTGTCTATTATCTGTGTCCCCAGAGACCTAATAGTCTTTTCTTCAGCACGGCTTGATCTGGAGCAGCTGTAAGCTTTGCTGCAGGCAGTGTCTGACAACTGCTTGCCTCTTGGTCAGTGTCGGTTCCCTGGGGGAGGGCAGGCATTCACTTCATTATTAGAAGCGTGGAAAAAAAAAAAAATCCTATATTCATTTAGATCCAGAATAAATACGTAATATTTGGAACAAAGGACCCATGTTCCAGGCCAGCTGGCAGTGCTTTTGCCATTGCCCTTCTTCAAGGCTGGCTCCTGCTTAACGCACGCATTAAGGTCATTTATTTACAAATAATGGAATGTGCTGCAAAAGCCCTTTTTGACTCTGTCAGTCTAAATTTCACCTTCCAGCATCTCTCACTGATCCTCCAGCGCTAAGAGCTTGTGTGAAACAGCACTTTTGTAAAAACAAAGATTGTTCCGTTGCAGTACCTGGGAGCAGAGCGCGACAGCAAAGAACAAGCCCAATGTTTCTTCAAAAAAACAAGCCTGAGACTTTTTTTTGTCATATGACATCATGCTCTTAGTCAGGTGTAAGGTGAGAGTGAATTTTGTCTATAAATTGCCTCCATTATTGGAGCAGAAGTGGATGTCGATAAAAGGCTTTATTGTTAGCCTACTAAAGGGCACCCTCGTACTTTACATGATCACCCAAGGTAAGAAGGTGCCCTCCAAACCTGTTCACGTGCTTTTGCTGCAGCTGTCCAGCATGGCTGTTTGTGTTCCTTTCTATTTGAGACACACCAGAAACAGACTCTGAGTCAGATGGCTCCTCTTTGTTTCAAGGAGCTACCCCTGAAAAGGTGAGGCATTGCACAGGTTTAGGATGACATCTTGGCCCTGTTGGTGTTAATGGACATTACCATTTACTTCAACACGACGAGAGTCTCACTGATAACATACAGCTGCTATTTAAGTCAGGTTGTAGTGATAGGATGAGGGGTAGTGGCTTCAAACTGGAAGAGGATAGATTTAGATTGGAAATTAAGAAGTTCTTTACTGTGAGGGTGGTGTGGCACTGGAGCAGGTTGCCCAGGGAAACTGTAAATGCTCCATCACTGGATGTATTAAAATCCAGGTTGGATGAGGCTTTGAGCAATCTGTTCTAGTGGGAGGTGTCCCTGCAGGAGGGTAGGAACTAGGTGGTCTTTAAAGTCTCTTCCAACCCAAACCATTCTGTGACTCTGATTGTTATCTTAGTGGATTCCAAGGTGAGTGAATGTGTGGAGGTTCCTTGCTCTAAGGACCATGTAGAAAGGCTAACCAAGTTTAAAGTGAAATGCACTTCAAGGATGAAATCAAACATCTGTGTGTTCTTTGATACCAACATCCAAAAATTTAGGCTAACATTTGTCTGAAGCAACAGTAGCAACTAAAAGCTAAGCATGAATTCTGTGTTGCCATGTCCAGAAGTTGATTTATCCTTCCACCCTTATCTTAGATGGTGGGATTATCCTATCCTTGTCCTTGTCTGGAGGTAGAGAATGGGAGTGTGGAGAGGACAAGAAAGCATTCTGAGGATCCTTCTGTGGAACCTTCAGCATCTTTCCTTTTCCTATCTATCTTCAGCACCTTATGTTGGATTTGAATAGAAATTTTTACTCAGAGCAGTAGAACTATTTCCTTGGGTTTGAAGCAGTTTAATAAAGGTGAGGATTTTTTAGTGCTCTGAAAAGAAGAAGAGGGAAAATATTATGTTTTCTACCATAGCATGGATTGTAACTGTCATAAAGTTAGTAAAAGCTACTCAAGCTTTCTATCATTTGGCCAACATTGACTAGTTTTATTCATAACAATAGAAATGTTAGTAGTGTTTTACTGGAGCTGCCTTTAGAAATGGTTAATAATTGAGACCTTTCTCAGAACTGCCACTACAATAGGCAAAAATGAAAGTTATTTTTGAGTTTATCTCATGTTTCCTGTTGTCAACTTTTATGGGCTTGGGCTGATTCCAAATGAGAAACAAGAAGAGTATTTCTTCCACAGGACATAATTTCACGTTGACAATCAATGAACATGGCCGTTACTAAGTCATAATCAAATTTCCCATGTAAAAACTTGAAACGTGCCCCACTTCTAAATATTTCTGAAGAAAAAAAATCCCAACCACCCTTCAAAGGTGTGTGACCCCTAAATGCACGCTCTGCATTTACAGAAGTGATCAAGACACTGAAATAGAGCTTCATGGTGTGACTACTAGAAGTCCCCTAATCTACTACTAAGTCCCATCCTGTTTCTCATGACTTTTGAAGTCATGCAGCCTCAGTACATAAATCAACTTTGCGATCCTATTTTGTGGCCTCCAAAAATTGATTTTTCTGCTACTAGGGGTCTCTTAGTTTTTGTTTGTTTGTTTATATGACATATTCTGTAGGTTCTGTTGGATCTAGTACAGCCAGTCAGTTCAAATGTCCTGCAACTGCAGAGGTATCACTTACTTTTAAGTTTTTCCCCATCAAAGACAAGTTCCAAACCTTTTTGAAGACATTTTGCAGGCAAATACTTCAAGCTGTAAGGTGAGGATAACTATTTGGGAGGGATTGAAAGCAGGCTTGCCATCTTGTCGTCGTTTACAGCTGTTTTCCCTCAATGCACATACTTCACTTTAATTACTGTTAATAGGAGC
This sequence comes from Megaceryle torquata, assembly GCA_024611175.1. Taxonomy (NCBI): domain Eukaryota; kingdom Metazoa; phylum Chordata; class Aves; order Coraciiformes; family Cerylidae; genus Megaceryle; species Megaceryle torquata. The sequence goes on along the minus strand of JANIJG010004258.1, from coordinate 60,880 downwards.
TGGTCGTGCAGCCTGAGGAAGTTGGAATTAGTTGCTGTTCATTCAGCAGAGCTGAAGATGTTTGTGACTAAATAGAACCCTGCCATTCTGTATGCTGAGCACACAGCACTAATTGGACAGCCACCTTGACTATATTGAAAGGGCATAGAGGGGGGGTAATTTTGTCTTTCTTTTGTACAGTCCACATGAAGGTCAAGAAGATTTGCGGCTGCTTCAGTCTGGGAAACACAAGAGTGGCTTCCTTCTCTCTTCTTGCTTCTGTCCTTCATTTCCCCTTCACCTTCCACTTCAAACAGCAAGACAGGGAAAAAAAGCCCAAACCAAAAAAACAGGGAAAGAAAGTTGGAAAGGAAATCTTTCAGTGGCCTTCACTTCTATGCATTAAATCCTTGGGGGACATAAAGCTCATCTGAAATTGCTGCAGCCCTGAAGATAGGTGGTCTTATACATGGGGGGTGGTTTCTGCTGACTTGCTTTTGATGCTTGGGCACATATGTAACCGAGGAACAGGCCAGGGCGTGTATGTGCAGAGCCATAGTGGCTGTTGGGGTGGGCTGCTGTAGCAACAGGCTGTAAATTGGTATGTTGTTATAAGTCAATCATGTTTCTAGGTCCTCATTCAAAGCAATATTTAAATCTTGTTTGAATTTTTGTTTCAATCTCACCTTAGCTTTTTTAATCTTATTTTGTATATCAACTTAGTCTATGTCTACAAAACCTCATCACAAACCTTAGCTCTGATTTAACTACACCAATGTAGTCTAGCCTGAAATTATATCAGTCAGTTTGCAGAAAGAGATAAGATCTGAGACGTCTGTGTTTCCCTTGGAAACATGGGCTCCCTCCATTAACGTGCGACTATGGAGAGCGCCACATCGTTTCCTTCTTCCAGCCTAATATGATATTGCCAATATGACATAGGAGTTCTCCAGAATAATACATATATTTACAAGATTTGCCTTTTTTTTTACAGATATTTGTTTATTCTTGCTTTTTTCCTTAGCTTTACCCTCAGCCTCCTTTTCTTCCATAAAAAATAAGAGAGAAGCTTTGCTGATGTCAGTCCTATTTCTCTTTGATATAAGGTTACATATTGTTAATGTCTTGACTGAATTCTTAAGGAAAAAGTATCAAAAAAATCTTGCTAATAAACCAGAATAAGCCATTACTAGCAAAAAGGTAATAATGTTATAGCTGGCTTCTCTGTATACTTCTACATGAAATACACTATTAAACTTATTGTTCTTATTTTGTTTCCCTTCAGAGTGATTAAACTGCAGAATTTAAGCCGTGGCATCTGGAAAAGAATATGCAGTGTGCCTGCAGTTTTGACATCCATGTACCCTGCACAGAGCTGTCATCTGCTACAAGAAACGCGGTGGAGAAAAGGGCAAAGGTAGGTGGTGAAATGTCATTATTTGTAGTACCTGACCAAATTCTTGAAGTTGCTGGTGACTTTCCAGAGAAATATTGTATTTCAGAGAAGTGATTACATATGATGTTTGGTCAGCTCTTCTTGCCCTTAGTGAAATCATTTCCAAGACCCAGATGACCATGGACATCAGGGGTCCAGCCGTAACTCTGAATCAGATCAAAACACATAGGACACCCTTCCCCTCTCTTATGCCCTGGTTTTCACATGAAGGGGTGCCTGGTCTGGAAGGATTGGAGTTGTAAACTCCATCCAGGACTCACTTTGAAGAGGCCAGAATCACCATAGATTCCTACCACTCCATCTAGATGCAACCTTTCAATTAATCTTGAAAGTCAGGATCCTTATTACTGTAAGATTTTAGAATTTTGTCTTGTTCTAGCATATTTTGAAGTAGAAATGTTCACACGTATGGTCATACTTATGGTGCCATATTGCTTAAGGTCATTTATGTTAGAAAGGACTTGCAAGTCTTGAGTAACATTTGAAAGAAGTAGATTCTGAAGATCAGCTGAAGAGAGGTCCATCAGCAGATAGGCTCTACCACTCTTCAGAGTTCACGCTCTGGCTTTTATCACAAAGCCAAGACATTTCTGCCTGTTCTACTGCCACCAGCTGCCAAACCCCTGAGCTGCTGCAGGCTAATCCACCTGCTCCATGCTCCTTCTCACCAGCTAGTTGTACAAAACACCACTGGGAAAATGATGCTTTCATGCTACAGAAACCAGCAAACCAGAAGTAAAGCAAAGCACAGCTGCTGCCTTGAGAAGCCCCAACCTGAACTCCAGGCTGAGCACTCGCCTTCGCCACAGGCTGCAGAGAAAAGCAGAAGCAACAAAAGTGAATTGCTCGAGGGAGAGCGAAAGTTTGAACATGAGGCAAATGAAGCATGAAAAACGAAGCAGTGAACCAAACAATTATTCACCACTACAAGAAAATCCATTAAAGAAAAACAAAGCCATTTACAATAGCTCAGCGGAGGGAGGTAGAGATGAAAGCTTGGAAAACAATCCCCCCTGAAAAGCTATCTTGAAATTCTCGGACTGAGGAAGAAAAGTAGAATGGGAACAGAGAGGGGGAAAAAGGGGGTGGGGGAAGGAAAAATATCAAAATGCAAATTAGCAAGCTTCATTAGTGGCCTCATTCCAAAACATGCAAGGAAAAGACTAAACAAGAGCTATTGCCTTTCTGGGCATGATGCCACCTCCTCACACGTGAGGAGAGAATCTCAGATGACTGAGATGGGATACCAAATGATCATGGAAATGGTAAAGTGAATGGGAAAAAGGGGAGTTTTTTCCCTCCAATCATATTCAAGGTACTGTGCATTCATCACCACTGTGTAGTTCTGTGACTGGGTTCATGAATGATAAATACATCCCACAATACTCACATAGGAGATGACGTTTGGGGTAATCCAGTCATCCCATGTACCATCAATCAGGCTACAAAACCCACTTCCCAGTGTTACTTAACAATACTAAAATCATGTATGTAATGTATTTGGGGATGTTGTATTGTGCAGGAAAAAAAAAAAGGCCAAAGGAAACAAAATGTCTCTGATCCTTGGATACATAGTGTTGCCAGTCCAAAACACACAGAACACCCATTATCTGTTATATATAAGCATGAGATTGTTTCAAATGTCAAGGGGGTCTACACTTTGTGTTTGTTATCCTAAATCTTTCTGATTTCTGAACACATTTATTCATAATTTGAAACTTTTCTGTCTGATTAGGAGAGGGAGTTTTTTCTGTGTGGCCTAAATGGTTGCTAAAGCACAACCATGTGGATCCCAGAGTGTGAGACTTGCAAAAATTGGTGAGAGTCGACAACATATAGGATGCTGTGTAGGGAACTTGGGCTAACAGCAGAGATTACTGCTGCTTGCAGCTTGTTGTATCTAAAAAGTGAAAGGGCAGGCTTTAAATGCAGCTTTGGAGATTTAGAGGTGAAGAGCATGATCTGGGTTCATTTTCCTGAAGAAAAATTCTGTTTTCTGAAGTTTGGGGTAGGCCATGTTGCAGAAATGGCATCAATTAGGTTGTTTGCATGGGTTAAATACTGATAGTTGCTATGAATGTTAGCCTAAGATTAACACGTGTCAAAGCAACATCTGTATTCAGAGCCAGCTACTGGTTAAAAAATCATTTAAAATTTGATTTGAACATAGACTTTGCCTTCTCCCTACTAACAGAGGCAACATAACTTATCTAAAACATAATCAAACCCAACTAAAGAAGCAGATCAAAGCGATCTGAAAGGCATGAAGCACTCAGACACTTAAACATCTTTTTAAAAATAGAGATTTGAACTTCTGCCATTTCTAATTTGCTTCTGCTCAGATTCATTCTCCCTTTTTTCTTCTCTTTAGATGTCACACATGCTGCTTCTATTCAGAATGTTTCTTCTGCAAGCCCCATCAGCCTCTTTCTCTGATACACTGCCAGCAGAGCATTTAAGTATTCCTCTTTTTCATGTCAGGAAACATGGTCAGTGTTGCTGGCCACAGGCAATTTCTGTAGCAGAACATTGTTTTTAGGATTCATTGTCACATTTGGCCCCAGATTCCTGACACAGTTTACTGAAGCATTCCTGGAGCAGACAAGAACACAAAAACTGCCGTGGTGGATGAGGCATGGTCCATCTAGCACAGCATCCTGTTTCCAACAGGGAAAAGCCCAGCTGCTTCCAAGGAAGTGTGTGTGTGGACTATCTCTTCAGAGGACTCTGCAGGGAGCCTATGACTAGTTGCATGTGTCCTCATCCTGAAGCACAAGGTTGTCTTAAACTCTGATGCAAGAGACTTCAGTGCCTCATTCTTCTTTGTTATGTTAAATTAAATATTTCTTAGAATCATAAAGATATGAAAAAGCTGAGAAAAAATTGAAAGCTAGTTCTGGAGGCCAAGAGTGTGTCACCTGCCAGCACACGCTACAGGTGTCCCCACTGGGCTGTCTGATCCTCCAGCAGTCCTGTGAAGAAGGGCTGACTTGCCCTCTCTTTACCTACAGTAGAAGTGGAGGGGGGGAAAAAAAGAAAAAAAAAAAAAGTAGACTACCAGCGTCAGGAACATGAGGTTTTAGAGTTGCTACTGATGAAATTGCTTTTCTTGTAGACTGTAGAAAGTGGATAGAATTTATCAAGGTTGGAAATAGCAGGGAATGCTTCACAGGCTTCAGCCTCTTCAGCCCAGACTGAGTAAAGCTGCTGCGTCCAAGCTACTGGTGGTGTTCTTAGCAGGGATGCTCCATGCATTTGAGTTGGACTCTGCCTTGACACTCAGCCTGTTAATGTTAATTATAGATCCTGGTTGTTACCAATTCTTTTCAATACCATTCATTTTGTAGGGAAAAAGGAGCACATTCACCTTCCCTTGTTTCCAAAACTACTTGAGGATACAGGTCATGAAGGATGATAGAAAATCCCATTACCTACTGCATATTCTTCCTTTCCATATTCTCTGTACTAGAAAAAATTATGTTGACACTCTCATAATTACATCTGGCTTTCACATGTCAAGATTTAGCTATGTCCTACAGCTAACAGTAATTTCTAGAATTTGGCTCACCAGGAGACATGAACAGTTACAGATAGCCAAGGTTTTAATCACTCTTATATTTATACACAGGGATTCTCTTTATTATATCTAGAGGCTCTTACCTGGAGACACTTCCTAACACCTATAGAGACATGTATTGACACAAGAGACAATGTTTACTCAACACATTTAGATGCAAAAATTAATTTATGTAAATGATAATTGATCATGGAATATTGTTTAATTTACCAGCTATAGTAAGAAGGCACAAGTCAAACCATGTGTTATTTTTAAGGTAAAAATCAATTCACTTGGTTGAAGTCCAATGTGTATCTGCATTATTATTGATTTCTTTTAAGACGTAACCCCACAGACTATTTAGGAACTATGTTCAATATTTATTTTAATAGTATTTCACCAGTTGATTTTTATTGAACTGCATGAGAGATGGTGCATTAGGAATATCACCTTGATTTGTAAAGCCAAAATGAGTTGCATATTATGTACCACAAACAAAGAAGGAGCCTGTGAGACTAATCATTTGTATACAGCCTATTGAAATATTGATAGTTTTGCATACAGCATAGAAATTATGACATGAATTGAAAGGTTATATGAAATTCCCTGAGCTGAACACCTGGCCCCACAAAGCCAACATCTGCTCGAACAGGAGCTCCAGGACCTGCAGCAGAAAATGGTGAGCCGTTCAAGACTGATAGAACACAGCTTGCTCTGCCCTTCTCTGAGAAGGCCAGAGAAGAGACATTTCTCATTGGAAAACCAAGTAAGTGAGTGCCTTGTTTGGACACAGCATGGACCTCACTAGCTCAGTGTGCTGCTGAGGGCTCCACCTGCTCTTGGCTGCACAGGTCTGTCCTCATGTGTGACTAGAAAGCATTGTAATTTGCTTGGTTTCCAGATAAATCTTTGCTTGATCATGGATGCTAGTGGGTCTGCATGTCCTTATTACCACCTCCTAAATCCAGAGCTGGGCACGGAGGTGGCCATGCTGTGTTGCATCAGCACCTCCAGCAAATGAAGTGTGAAGGAGAAGACTGTGAGAAGGGCACAGAGTTATTTCGTGGATCAGCAAAGCACAAGTGTTGCTGAGTGGGGATGGGCTGCAGAGCTGTGCTAGGGTTTGAAGAAGCATGAGCGCAGGGTGCTTGGGAACTTCCTTTCCTTTCCCACATAATCTTGCTCTAATACTCTCCCATTTCTTGAAAATAAATAATAGAATTGTAGAACCATAGAATCATGGAATCATAGAATGGTTTGGGCTGGAAAGGACCTTGAAGATCCTCTAGTTCCAACCCCCCTGCAGTGAGCAGGGACATCTGCAACTAGAGCAGGGTGCCCAAAGCCCCGTTCAACCTCACCTTGAACACTTCCAGGGGTGAAGCATACACAGCTTCTCTGGGCACCCCATTCCGGTGTCTTACCAAAGTCAGAGTGAAGACCTTCCTTAAATCTAATCCAAATTTACCCTCCTTCAGTTTAGAGCCATTACTGCTTCTTCTAATGTTGCATACCCTTGGAAAAAAGTCCCTCTCCCATTTTCTTGTTGGCCTCCTTTAAGCACTTGAAACACTGCAACAAGGTGTCCCCAGAGCCTTCTCTTCTCCAGGCTATTTTTCTCATAGTTGAGAGAAAACTGTTTATCGGTAAGGGTTATCATATGTTAGAGCAAAGTCAATTAAATCAGTTGACCAAGGTGTGAAAAAAAATAAACAACAAACAAACCAAACCAAGAAACAAATTGAAACAAATTAAAGTGGGTTTGAACTGAAACAGAAACTTGTGTCTAAAACCACTTACCACAATGAGGGACTAAGTAGCCTCCAGAAACTTCATCCAGTCACTAGAAAGCAAAGCAGAGGTATGAAAAGCAGGAGCTGAAGATGGCTAGCTCATTCCTTAACAGAATAAAAATCAACATCTCCAGTTAACAAAACAAGAAAGATGAGTATGTGGTACTAGCTGTAGTTAAAAAAATGGATATAAAACCTCTAGTACCAGAAATGCCAGAGGACAGATACAAACACAGCCATCTCAAAAATCTTCTGAATTTGTGGAAAATGATAGAAACATAAGGGCCAATGTTTGAGTTCCTGAAGCCTCAGGAAAGGCTGTAAAAGGAATTTCCTTCTGTTGTCTCCTTGAGAAAGGCTGGGGGTGAACATCACAGACTGTTCTTTGTTCTTCAGTAAATTAAACATGTGCAGGTCTGGTTTGTTTTAGCTGATTTCAGCTTATGCTGTAGCTGATGTTATTTGTTGTGCCTGAGGAGGTATTTCACATTTTGTAAACAACAGTCTGATTAAAACCCCTGAGTTCACCCCCATATTCGAGATTGATTGGTGGCAGGGATGACATGCTAGCCAGGGTTGGGGGCCAGCTAGCCAATCCCTCCATCCCTTCTGCAGCAGGTGCCGTGGTCGATCACCATGATTCTGAACTCACACTTACCTTTCTTAGAGGACCACAGAAAGTTATCTGCACTTGGATTTGTCATTTGAAACAAAGCCAAAACTCTGGCAGCAGAATCTAATCTTTCAAACATGACCTTAATCCACCCCTGTAGTTCAAAGGCTTTAAAATTAAAGCTCTCCATTTAGATCACCTTTACTCCAAAGTAATTTTCATTCTACTCTGGAGTTCAATGCCCTTAATAATTCAGCCTGGCCAGTCACCCTACAAAAAACACAGTCACACCTTTAATCCCTGCTGCTGCCTTTCTTAGCAAAAACCTGCTACTAAAAATTCCAATAGGTTCATCAGCCTGGATTTTTAAAGATAATTCACTATCTAGCTAGCCATCATTCCAGTGCCATTCTGGTACTGTAACTGTCTTTTAGGAGCTGAAGTATTGCTTCAGTTGAACCTTGTGTTGTTTAGCTTTGTAATTTTTATCCTAAATACCCTGAATGCTTCTATTTTTACTCTGAAAGTGCCTATCCTAAAAAAAAAATCTAAACAATAAAATCCATTAGAGCTTTTTCTTGCAAACTCCTCAGAGCTGCTAGAACAGCACACCCAGGGCCATAAAAGGGAAAGATGGAAAGAAAAAATCTCAATCCAATCATTCACTGGAATTAAGTAGTTCACCAAAATCAACTTGCATTATTTTAACCAACCTCTGACAGGCTGTGAAGGGCAGGCAGGCCAGACAGAGGGTGCTTGCCAGGTTTTTTTCCCAGATGTCTGACTACTCAGAGCAGCCCAAGTTCAGAGCATAGACCTTGGGAGGCTGTGACAGCAGGGGCCTTGGATGCCTTCACCAAGGGTGTTATGATGTCTGGGTCTCTACATCTGCAGCCATCCGCTCTCCTAATCCTGGACCTAGGATGTCCAGAGGCCTGGCAGCTCTGTGTTGAACACCTCCTGTCTTCTGCCAGGTTAACAGGAGAAGGATGGGGTAGCCAAGGATGCCTTTTGTCCTTCTGTGGTGCTCCCAGTGGGACACTGGAATGGCAAGTGTGATGCAGACAGCAGTCAGGAGTTTCTGGGGTGCCTGGCTCTATCTCACTCATACAGATGAAGTGGTTGAGATCCCAGGGAATACGTATTTTGGAAACCACAGTTTCCTATCTTTCCAAAAGGAAATGCCTTGGGATTTCTAGTCTGAGAAACAGTTTCAATTTTTCAAGTTTTTTTCTACCTACAAGTGATAAAACTGCCTTCCAGTCACCTTCATTTGTGACTTTTTTGAAGTTCATCCTTCAGCTCTGCTTGATATTGTAATACCATTAGTGCTAATGAGCTCTCCAGCAAACATTGCACTGCTGCTCCCTTACCTACCTACTTCGGGAGGAATAAAGGACTGAAGATGCTGTGGCTATTAACTCAGAGCCCTGAATTCACTTACGTTTTTACTTTAACTATCTCTTTTAGCCGTAAATTCCCTTCACAGTCTGTGGTGTCAAGAACACATTATCAGTTCTCCGCTGATCTCAGTTTCTCAGGTGTCTATCACTGCATGTGTCATAAAATCAGCATCTGTGTATACATGTGGCCAGGCTTAGCAGCTGCTTTTACAGGAGAAGCTGTGATATATGATATAGATTCTGTATCTGAAATCAGATTTAGCCCCAAATCTATCAAACATTTTATTTTAAAGAAAGGCTATGATGCCATTTGCAGCAAACATATTTCTTTATTAACAGTTTCACAGCATGCTCCCGAGCTCCAAATTTTCTGGATCTGGGATTACAATTCATTCGTTCCCTCAAAGAGAAATGCTCATTCATTTTGTATGATGCCCACTCTATATAATACCATGTTACCACCCCAGGCTGCTACTGCCTGCAGCTTTCCAGCTGTCAGGGAAAAGGAGCTGTCCTGGCAGGGCAGTCCACCCTGGACCAGCCATCCTGGAGTCTTGCATTAGTGTCAGACTTTGAACAAAACTCTCCCTAACTTTCAGATCTCTGCTCAGATCTGAAGATGAACAGTCAAAGGGTAATATTTGTCCTCTGGCAAGGATCCTGGTGGAAGTCAGAAGAGTGTCCCCTCCACGAAAGTGCTATCAATAGTTCTTGTCTCAGCTGGTGCTAGACAGAATGACTCCAAAGAAGAATTAGGGCCCCCAAAACTCCTAACCTAAGTGGAAAGCAAAAGGCAAGTTATCCATAAAGCAAGCAGATGGTAAGAGGGAGATAATAATGAGCAGTGTCGCCAGCAGCAGCAGCAGCTCAGCAGCCGCCGCAGCGTTATTGAGTGCCTGTTGTGGAGCAGCCGGTGATGGTGAGCCCCCCGAAAAGGAGTCCTCAGCTCACAACCTTCTATGGCTGAGCCCTGACTACATCCCCCACAAGATAAGGCTTGCAATATTTTCTTCCCTTCCCTTTGACCTCCGCACCTACTTAGAGATCAGCAACTGCCATTCCAGGGTTTCTGTAACCTCTGGAAGGGTTCAGCAGTGTGGGCTCTTAAACCCTCGTCTGGCAAGTGAGGGAGTTAAAGGTGCAGTGATTTTGGGATGAGAGTGTAACAGTAATATCTACCACAGAGAAGAGAAAAATCAATACATCTAAATGGGGAAAGGAATAACTCCCCCTCTATGTGCAGGCACAACAAACACTGAAGAGCAGGACTGAAGTATAAAGACTAAAAGAATTAGTAGCTGGAATTCTGTCAAGATTGTCCCCTTAGGCTTTTTCTGGGTCTTTAAAGCTCTTAAAACGTCATTGACAAAGGGAAATTCAAAAAGCTTAAAGACGTATTTTGCGATCTACAATCTTCCTTTCTTATCTTCTCAAGCTACCCGGGAAAAGTGAACTGTGATATCTTAATAGAATGTAGGCTGTAGATTCCAAGTCATCTGTTCTTCCTCTAACTCACAGTGAATGGTTGGTTCTTGACAATGCTGTAGGTGGGGTTTTCACAAGTACTCAGCATTGGCCTAATTCTTCTTTTGTTCACTTCATTGGAAAGATCTGTGCTAAAAATAAGAAGTTATGCAAACTGTTTTTATCAGGGACCAATATGAGGACTGGTGAGAGGGGTTGGTCACCTTGTCTCTTTCCCTAACAGGTCTGACACACATCCTGACACAGCATGCAGAGCTAGATCTGACCTTTGGAGTGTGACTAACCCCACACTTCGCAGCAGCCATGCTGGCACAGGGAACTCCAATGCATTTTCTATATATGTTTTCAGCAAGATATTTTGGAAAAACTGAGCAAGCACATCTGAGAGCTTCAGGAGGAGACAATGTCCTGGTTTGTTAGAACAGAACTACTTCTATTCAGTAATTTTACTTCTCAGCTAAGTCTGTTCTGAGTAACCACTTTCTGAAGTTCACGGTGGATTTTCACAGTCTCTGCTTCTAGAAGTGATGATGGTTTATGTTTAGAGTTAAAACCAAGGATTGGTGTGTGCAGAAAGGCTCTTGCTTATACTTGCTCTTATAGAAACCAAAGTCGCTGCTAAATCTCATGTGACATAGTGGAGAGCTGTGAGTGAAGTAAGTAAATAAAAAAAAGTCACACCTTCAGGAAGGAGTGGACAGGACAGTTGACCTGGTTCAAAGGCAGAGAGCAGCCAAAGCTGCAGTTCTGGGGCTACTGAAAGGGGTTTGAAATCCCACAGGAGAAAGCTGAGGACAGGGCAAATTGAATTACTATGGGAGAATGATGCATTTTTATTCATTTCTGTTTTCTTCACTTGTAGGTAGTTGTTCAATTTTCCTGGGTAATTTTTGTTGGCATGAAAGCTTAGAGTGATGCCAGAATTTGATAGTGTACCCTTATTCTGGCTGTATTGATCTGCTCGTGGGCATGAATACTCACATGTGTTGGCAAGTGAAATTCCTCACCTCTGCACACAGACACCAAGCTAGATATGAAAAACTGCTGGGGTTGAGATTGAATTTCCTGCTCAACAAAAAGAAATGTCAGGGCTGGTCTGGCTGCAGAGCTTCAAATCAGAGGTGCTAACACTGTTAAGCTTGTGGTGGGATGTGAACATATCCTTTAGAGCAAAGACCTCCAACCAGAGCTCTACCAGGGAGGAAATGAACCCTAAGAGTCCAGCTGTTCCCTTCACAACTGGAGGGCAATGTGTAATATACAACATAATTATCTGGAAAGAGAACATTTGGCCAAAAATCTTGCAAAAACATCTGATAGATCCAAGTTTTGACCATGTGTCTAATTTTCTGTGTTCATATGCTGACAGTCAGGGGTGAATAGGGGAAATCCAGCCAGGCTGGTTGGGACTTTGAGCAACCTGCTCTAATGGAAGGTGTCCCTGCCCATGGCAGGGGCTTTGGAACTAGATAATATTTAAGGTCCCTTCCAGGTCAAACCATTCTATGAATGTTCTGGGTGGCTGTCTGCACTGGGCAACTGGAAAAGTCCACTGGGGGATCTGGCAAAGCTCTAGGCAATGACGTGAGGACCCACTGGCCATTCACCAAAGGGCTTTGTTTTAGCTGTTGTAATGGATATTATGACTTCACCTGCCCCTAATCCACCCCTCCGTGTTTGCTTGAAGCAGTGTGAGTCAGCAGTGTCTTCCTGACCCCGCTGAGATGAAGCAGAGCAAGTGACCTTGGATGTGCTGATAGCAGCAGGAAGAATAATCATCAGCACTGTAGCTCAAGGGCATCCAGATCCTAGTATGTGACTCAAATGCAGAAATCAGACAGACTTAAACCCATATTTTTCTTAAAGTGCTTTTGGTAACTTTGCCCCTTCTGACTGATTTTTGTCCTTTCTTTTCAATCATCCTTAAGTTTTCACACTGGGTGATTCTAATATAGTTGTGTTGTACACTGCTCACACTCCAGATTGAGTTTTCTCCACCTAGTAAAAGATGCTGTGATTTTATTCACACTGTCTGCCCTTAGGTGGATGCATCAGACATCTGTTCAAAAACATATTTTTCAGGGACCCAGATCATGACACTTTCCTCATGCTGTGCAGCCCTTGGTTGTGTTTGAAGAGCAGGCTCTAATGCCACTAAGGAAGATTAGAGCAGTCACAAGGTCATAGTAATGCTTGCAGACCAAGATTGATAGGAATTCTCAGGTCCAGTCTTAGAGATTATGAAGAAAGAGCCAGAGCTGATGAAAGCAGGTTAGCCAGTCATCGGGACATCATGGGTCAAAGGACGCTTGTTTTCCGCTCCTTTTTTGCCTGCAGATAACTGATGCATCTTCTCTCTTAAACAAATAGTCTCATCACCAAGCTATACAACATGTTCATGAAGGTGACTCTCCATCTTCTAATTGAAATCCTACTAGTCTGAACAGCATAAATAAATAGCCTTTGTCCTGGAACTGGGGCCTTTGGAAACACCCGACAGTCTGGAGGTTAGTGTTCTCAGCTGAGAAGTCCTACAAGTGCAGCCCTGCTCCAGTGAATATTTACATACTGTACACAAATACAACACTGTCGCCAGAAAAGAGAGAGCATCCCTTTCCAGGAAGACTGCATCCTGTCAATTAGACTGACTATCTAGAGGAACAGGGGGAGGGAGTGACTTGAGATGATCAGGTCTTCTCGGTTGTAGGTAGGACTTGAGTTTCAGGCACTCTAACCTCTTCAGAATAAGCAACAACACACTCACCAGCTGCTGAGAGCTGGCTTTGACTGTTTTAATGCATTGGTTACTTACCCCTCAGCTATCTGAGGTAGGTTAGGATGCCAAAATCTGCTTCAGGCTTTTTCCACAGCTCAGCATTGCGCAGAAACCTTTTCCACTTAGGTTCTGTCAGGTTCCAAATACTGAGGAATCTAATCAGTTCCCAGAAGCCTTTGTGTGCTGCATAAGCTATTGCCTATCAGCAGCCAGTGGTTCATTAGCACTTGTAAAAATAACAGCATGAGCAGTAACAGCAATTTAACGTAGTCCATTCAAATTTCCATCCAGAGAAATGAGTCACAAAATCAATACCAAATCTTTACAAGTGGGCGTAGTGACTTTCAGAAAGGTTTGTAAATTAACACACCGAAAGCTATTCATTGTGACTCGTTAGCAGCATATGGAAATTTCAAGAATTTCTACTCATGAGATGTGAAACATCCAGTGGATCTAAACCAGCAGAATGGGTGCAGAGATCTAAGCAGATTAAAGTGATTAAAGACAGGAAAAGGAAGAATTTGCAATCACTGTTTTATTCACTTGGCAAGGTGTCCCCATGGTAAATGACCATTGTTCTTAAAAATCCTCTTCTTCCTAGGATTCCCGTAGCAAAGAAGGTAGCAAGAACTTTTCTTCCTGGAAAACGAACAAAGAAACAAAGTCAGAAAAAGGCCACGTGTGTAGTGAACTGAAGGCAATAAAGGAGTGTTGAGTGAAGGCAGCTTTTTAAATGATCTTTGTAGACAGATGTAACCCTGTGGTCTGGGGAAAAGTTCTTTGCCACTATGTACAGATTGGAGTAAGAAGCTGAATGAGCAGCCACCCACTGCCCAGGAACATGCCCAGGGCAAATGTTGTCACGTCAGTTAAAGCAAAATTGTGCTACCTGCAGCAGCTAAGACTTTATTGCTCTCGTTGTCTAACAGCACATATATATATTACAGCAGCTATATATAACAACAGATCTCATTCTACTGTGCCCTGACTGAGGAGTTTGCTCAGCCAGCAGCTCAGCTCTATATCCCAGACAGGAAAGCTGAAGGAGACAGGAGATTTGCCAGCTTAGGTTTTATTTAGTTGGAAGTTATCTCCATAAGGTAAGAGCAGAGGTGAGATCCTGCACCCAACATGCCAGTGGATTGGGGATAGCAACTCCTTTCTGACATGACAAGGGCTCTCATTAGGGGTTTTCCTTGTCAAACAGAGTTCATCTCTCCAGGACAGCAGCCTCATGACTGAAAATGGTTATTCAGCAAGAAGCAGGCCTGGTTTCATACTGCAGTTACTGTAATGCAGCCAATAGCCTCACACAAGGGATGCTTTGCCTATCACTCAGAGAGCCAGCATCTCGGGGGTGAGGCTCTCAAACCACACTGTTTGGAAGCAATGCTTGGAGGAAAAAATGTGGTGGAAAAATGTAGCCAATAATGGCAAGATGTTCCTCCACAGAAGCATCTGAGGGAAATGCCCTGGGTCCTCAGAAAAGACCAGAAATGACATAAGCATAAAGCATGCAGGAGAACGTAAAAAGGGTGTCTGCAGGATGGTCACTCAATCCAGGGGACACAGTGTTTGTGAACAGGAAAGTGTTAGGTCATTGTGAAATGACCTACGCTACCCAACATTATGTACTTATGATGAACACCTATCTCCTGGACACAGCCCTAGTTCTTGCAGGTATAGGATGCTGTATGGTTGTGTAATGTCACTTCCATATATATGGTCCTAACTCCCATTAATTCCAGCACAAACAGCACTGGAAAATTGTCTGGTGACCTTTAGATGCATTTTCTGTCTCCAATACTGAATAATCTAGAGTTACCTCTTGCTTGCCATTTCTTGCTCCTTGGATTTTGAAACTGGTACTTCCAAAAGTGCTCAGGATACAAAAATTAATTTTAGCAATGCTTTTTCTCCTACAACGGAGACTATTCATTCTTCTTTTGAATAGCATCAGAATTCTGGTCTTGCCTTATCTCGAAGATTCTCTCCTGACCTATACTGAGCCCTGTTAAGTTGACATGATTTTGAATGATTTACGCTTCAGAAAAGCTTGTTGATTTGGGGATTGCTGTTATTTTCCTTGCTGTGTTTTCTTCACTGACAGCAAGCCTTGCAGCTCACCTTGCTGGGACCCAGTGAGTCGGCCACTGGTGCTGTACACCTCACAGACTATGAGCCAGGGGACAGTTTGATAGCTACCTTGTGTTTGAACCACATGGAGAGCTCAGACTCTCAGGGACAAGAGGTTAATTGGAACAGATGTTATTTCAGAAATTGCATGATGCCCAGAGATCACATCTTCGCCTCCTTAAGCCTTTTCAGTGGGCTTGGGCTGCGTGATCGCTCTTGTTTTTCTCACACTGGGCTCCTTTTCATCTTTTGAATCACTCCAAACAATGGCAATCTTTACAAATACAACAAGCCCTCCTCTTTATATCAGGCATTCCTCCCTCTAGGGATACAAGTGATCCGAGCTGAAGCAAGAAGTAATTAAGGCCATTTTTAAAAGCCGTGTGTTTCCCCCTGTACAGCCTTAGCAGAAGCTGCATCTAATTTATACTTTGGTGGTGTGTTTGTGCTCTCTGCTGGTTTTGACCTCTTCCTTTGAAAGGCTCTTGTAGAACTTCAAAGAGGCCTCAGATTTACTTTAAGTGTCCCCAAAAGAGATGATGTAAAAACTTTTTGACTTCAGATTATTCTGCCTTTCTCAGAGTGGGAAATAAATAGAGACTTCCTCATACCTTTGAAAATCTGCTCTTTGCTGGTTTGAAAGGATGCAGCAGAAGCACCTCTGAGACTACACGCACAATTATGTCCCAGTACTACTTCTGTTAGTGGGAATGAGCAAAAAAATCTTAAGGGCTCCCCCTCCTCCCAGTGAATCACGTCCCAGAGCTCATTATTATGAACAGCAGATAGAGAGGTAAGAGATGGAAACTAAATCTGAAATCATAAACTCATTAGCAGACATCTATGGCCATCTCCCACATGGCCATGAATGTGGGCCATCAGGTATTTCTGAATAACTGTTGAGGTCTGAAAGGTACCAGGGGGAAAACAAACATTTCTTCACCGAATGCTCCTTCTCAGCAGCTTCATAGTGAGGTCGAAGTTACACAAAGAAGTAGGTGTAAGCAAAGGAATAGAGTTGAGAACTATTGGTGGTCTGTCCCTCTTAGGAAAAGGCTTTTAGGTCTTGGCCAAAACACCCATTACTGCCCGTAAGGTGCTATTACTGCACTCCACATTTTGTGTGACCACCTCCGTGTCTGTGGGCATCAGTTGAGCTTTGGGCTCATGTGTTGTTGGAAAGTTGAAGCCAAGCTACAACCTGTATGAAACCAGAGGAATTTTCTCTGTCATTTGTCACAAACTTTCAGCCAGTATGTGAATGCACCTTGTCCCCACATCTCTTCCAGCTGTGTTCACAAAGATATCTCATCGCAACTTAACTTCATAGCTTATATTTGAACGGGAGAAGGAAAACTCAATCCCATTCACTGTTTTATGTCTGAGGAATCCAACTTTTCACATCCTCATTCTGCAAATCAGAGCTGAAGACCTCAGTCATGTACAGCCTGGCCCATGGAAGGCCATGTGGTCATAGGGGCTTTCTAAAGAAAGACACCTAAAAGTGTTGAGTGGAAGGAAAGAAGTTCTGAATAGAAAGCTGAAACAATTGTTCCTGTGTTCTCAGCAGCAAGAGTTCATCCTGTGCCCTGTCAGCATGGCAAGATTACATGATAGAATTAGAAAATGCCACCAGCAGCTACAGCTCCGGCAGAAATAACCAAGAGCGTGTAACTAAGCTGTTTAGATTCAGAGAGGGTAACAACAGTAAATTATTTAACTAACATTTGTAACTAAAAAATAACATCCTTTGTATTCCTCTGCTATTCCAGCCAAAGATTTGAAATATTCCTATTTCCCCATGCCTAGGTTGCTCACTGCCAGGCTGCATTCCCATGATGTGAAAGATTTACCTTTCCTCAATATTAAACAAAATCATGAGGTAGCATTTCTTTAGTGTAATGTGTGATGGCATCTCCCTCTGGTAATATGATTTATTATACCCTCTCTACATTTTGCAGAATGATGCACGTGGCCAAGTACCTTTAATGAAAAGTGATGCCTGGAGAAATGTTTCCCTAGAATAAAGAGCATAAAAAGCAACTGCTGACCTCTCCTCATCCAGGGTGATGCATGAGTTCCTCCAACACCCGGTGAAGCATGGAGTTACATTTTCCTTATGTAAACTGAACGAAGATTTAGTGTTTTTCATAGATCCAGTGATACTTAATATCCATTTCTCACATGCAGAAGGAGAAACCTGAAGACAGAATTCCTGAATATCACATTATCAATGGTGTTACCATTTAATTTTTTATGTTTAGAGGGCCGAAGACAAGCTGAGAGAGTTGGGATTGTTCAGCCTGGAGAAGTCTCTGGGGATACTTTATTGCAGCCTTTCTGCACTTAAAGGGGCTTGTAAGAAAGGTGGAGAGAGACATTTTACTAGGGCCTGTAGCAGTAGGACAAGGGCTAACAGTTTTAAACTGCAAAAGGACAGATTTAAATCAGGTAGGAAGCAGAATTTTGCTGTGAGAAGGGTGGTGAAACACTGGCATAGCTTGCCCAGAGAGGTGGTAGAAACCCCCTCCCTGGAAGTGTTCAAGGTCAGGTTCAATGGGACTTGGAGCAATCTGGTCTAGTGGGAGGTGTCCCTGCCCATGGCAGTGGGGGTTGGAATTAAATGATCTTCAGTGTCCCTTCCAACCCAAACCATTCTGTGATTCTATTTCTTTTCTCTAAGATATGTAAAGTTGAATATCTCCACAACATAAAATTTAAGCCTGAAATTCTTTAATGGCTGGTACTAAGCAAGAATGAGTTTTCCTATGTCTCTTCAAAACTGGAAGGAGGCAGTTAGATAAATTTCTTCTTAGAGGTTTTGTGCCACGTAAAATGAACCTGGTGGCATTGGGAGGTGCACATGGTGAAGCATCTGGTTTCTATGTACAGGATGAAGAGAAGGCTCTTCTTTCTAGGAGTAAGGAATTCTTTAACTCTTACAAGAAGTGAGGAGAAATCCCTTGGCATACACTGAGGACAGGCTATGGAATTCTATTTGATCTGAACTAACACTTGTATCTGAAATCCTCTAAATACAGGGATGTGACGCTGCATTTTTACTGGAATTCTATGGCACAATTAAGGCCAAGCTGCATTCATGGACAGCATCGTATTGGGCAGCGCTTGCAGTCTAATAAGACATAATATTGCCCTCATCCACCTTTTTGCCTCATAAATATTTCCAAGGCTATCTGAAACCCAGTTAACTGTGATCTGTTAGTTACTGGGTTTTGAGGCAATAGTAATATGCATTATTTTCAAAGACCTCACTGATATTCTTAGATTACAAAAGCAAACATTAGCTAAATAATAGGTTGGGTCTTTTTCCTCCATAAACATAAACACGAGACAAAAATTCTTGGCTGAATGAAAGCAAAATAATCTTTCTCCTGGATGGTATTTGATTTTGCTTCTCTAGAAAGGTTCCCAACCTCAATCTCATTTATCACTGTACTCAACATAGGGAGACAATGTCAAGGTTATTTAAAATGGATTGTATGTTTAGTGTTTGTGCAGGGTTGTTACGGCAGCTTTTTGTCTGTGTAAGGCTGTCAGCCACATATTCCATTACGTCTACTTTGCAGGGCAATAAAGTAGATTTTCCTGTCCCCCAGTGGTTTCCTGATCTCTGAGCAGAATTCCCACACCAAAAGTAATGTAGCAGGTTTATCCTGATCGTAAAGTGAATACACACAGGGTGATTTCTGCTGTATGGAGACTTTATTCATCTTATGGGAAAGATAATGCATATAATACTAATATATGAATGCAATGCAGTATCTAAAGATATATATTCCCAGGAGGCAATTTATCTGAAGGGCCGTTTTTCTGGTATTCATTCATTTGTGGGAAGATGGTATTCCCAGACTGAAAATGAAGCAAATGAAGGGACTTCCCTGGTGCAAAGTGATGGATGATGATTTTGTTGCTACTGTCAAGAGATGTATTAGACTAGCTTTCTCATTCTGAAAACGCTAGATGAGAAGGGATTAATTTCATGACCATTTGGGAGACTGAATTTCCATTCTTAATTATAAAATGATGCCCTATTATAATTTTCTCTGAGGTACCTTGATGATTGAAGCTGAGTTACTTGACTCAGGGACACAAAATGGTTCCAGAAGGCCCAAAGGCAAAACTTGAAGCACATGATTTACAGGGCAGGATGTCCCATACTGTGAAAATCCAAGCTCCTTTCATGACAGGAACCCAAAGCAAACTGCCACCCTGGCCCTCCCTGCCTGTTCTGGTGAGGATGCTTGTTGGGAATTGGAAAGCAAGTGCCATAAGCCAAAAGCATAATCCACATGAGACACTATGGAATACAAATTCCCAAGGCTTTCCTTGATGTGTGACCCTGTACTTTTCCAAGACTGGCATATGTTTTTATATGAAACATTTTTTGTACAACATCACTGAATTTTCTACCCAAGACAACCACTTTGCATTGTTAATCTGTTAAGCCTTTGCTCAGATAAAGGCTGATGCCCAGGTCAAATTTCTCTGAGATTAAGCAAGACATCAGTGGTGGGACTTGACTGACTAAAATAATTTTAGAGACATTAAGATCTCCTATATGACCTCCAGTTGCAAACCTGTCAGGTTGCAGACCCATGGACCCCGTGTCATCCCTGCCAGGACTCTGGGAATTTAGAATGGCATGAGACGTGCCCGTCTGAACAAAACTTGGTTGGGGGAGTTGGGTATTAGGGAAAAGTTCTTCCCCACAAGGGTTGTCAAGCTCTGGAACAGACTGCACAGGGCAGTGGTTGGTTCACCATCCCTGGAGAGTTTTAAGAGACATGTAGATGTGGTGCTGAGGCACATGGTTTAGTGGTGACCTGGCAGTGCTAATGGTTGGACTTGATGATCTTAAATGTCTCTTCCAACCAAAGCAATTTTATGATTCTGAGTCCATTTCTCATAGTGATGGGTTTGAGCCAGGAATGGTGCTGAAGGGAGGAAAGTTCAGCTCTTTGGCATTGTCATTCCATGTCACTGCACTGTCATCATCAGAAACGTACTCAGCTTATGTGATATTCCCTGATGAGAAGCGCTGGTGAGATCTAAGCCTGTGACTCATAAATATGTCCAGACTATGTTGTGGTTTTTTTGGTTTGGGGTTTTTTGCTATTAGTTCGCGTAACAGCATTGTCTAAGTGGTAGGTGATGCTTGTGCCAATTTTATCAGGAGTACATTATGCTAACTTATCCCACTGAGTTTCTCGCTAAGGTAACACAATACGATGCAAAGATTACCTGACATAAACTGATGCTCAGGTCTAGATTTTCATGAAACTAATGGATCTGGCTCCACTTCCCTGAGAGTCAGTGATGGATGAGGCCAGGTTTCACTAATGTTCTCTGATGCATGGTGCTACATTTCTTTAATATAAACTAATCCATGTCAAGGAGTATCCTTGACTCTGTTTGATAGATGAGACTGGGTTTTTCCTTTTTGGACCCAACAGGAATACACAGATGCCTTTTTTAGCTCTGTGGTCACACATGGGGCTTGTATTTCTGTGTGTTCAGAGAACTCATTCTCATGTATTACTATATATGAAGGAGTTGCATGGGGGTTGTGCTACAGTTAACCCCAGCTACGTGCATAAATAGCTATCAGCAAAATTGAGGTTGCGTCATCATTTTATATCAGTTACACCAGCTCACAGGCAAGATCTCTTTTTCAAATGGGCCTGTCTCATGCTGGCATAAATAGCAGAGGGAAAAGTCATTCTATTAATCATTTTACTGCACATTAGCAGTTTTCTTGGCTATCCAGAAATAATATCATATATTTCTTCCTAGGTTAGAAGGAGGATGCCTTGCAATTACATCACCGTTATTCTCTGCAGTCCTCAGTCTTATTCATCATCTGCTACTGGTCAATCTCTGTTGTTTAGGGTTTTTGACATTATCAAACACTGTGTTTATATGACAGAAAAAAAATCATTGTGCATTGCTGATTTCAGGCAAAAAGAAAACTAATGGCAAGGAGCTGCATTATTTTTCCCTGTCTCAGACTTAAATGGCTTCTTCAAAATGCAGTTTTCTTTGTTCAGCTCCTGCCAGGGAATTGAGGCCTCAAACATCATTGGGCACCAGAGGAATCCAGCTCCGTGTGTTTCTTTTCACATAAAGGGACAAGTGATGCATTTCACACACACAAGGGCATTGCAGCTCGGTTTCAGCTGTTGTGACCTCCTCTCTCTGGGTCTGACAACAATTACCTGGAATAATGGAATTTTTAAAGGAAAACTGAGGAAAAGTAAGTAAAAGTTATATAGTCCAAACCTGTTTCTGTGTCTGGGTAATATCCAGAATCTTTCTGTTGTTGGGGTTTATTACAGATTTAGCCTCAGTAAATGCTTTTGAGTAAATTTTTGTGGTTACAACTCCAACTGACACCTCCCTCTCCTCCCTCTGTCCCTCAAGGCCTGGGCCTCACCACCATCTGATGGTGACATCTTCATACTTGTCTCAGCCTTTTGACTCCACAGCTGTGGAAGCCCTGCTCCCATAGGACTTCCACTCAGACCTCTCTATGCCATGAATGCTGAGTACAGACTTCACACCCATCTTTACACTTCCGCTGCTAGGTGTATTTCCACTGGATGTTTCAGGTTGGCCTATATTTCAAATAATAGTAGATAGTTTTCCATTTCATTTTAGTCCACAAGAATCTTCTGAGTTCAAAGAGGGTGAACAAATTAGATGCCCATATCCATTTTGCAGTTACCTGAACCTTATAAGAAATTATATTTCCTTGGATGCTGGCAACTTCTGTTCTCTGGGGACTCAAGTGAGGGAGATGCCCCATGTTGTGCAACACAGTGGATGGCAAAGCTATCCAAGCTTTAGTCCCATTCAAGCTAGTTCTAGAAAAGCAAGCCGTTTAGTTATTTCATGTTTAAATAACACTGCTGAGGGCTGGTTAATGGCACATGAGATGGAAAACACAGTTAAAGTCTACTGCTTTCAGGCCCATGTTAGGTTAGTAACCCTTGCCAGTGCTGCGTCGTGCCAGGCTGGTGTGGCAGCAGGTACAAAGTTACCCTGGGTGGCTTTGCACAGAATTCATGCTGGGTACATATCTCTTTCTTGTCTTTGTATGAGACACCAGTAATGAGTCATCACTGTAAAGTTACCCAGTTCTATAATTATGTCTACTGGGATGAAATATAATTTCACTTGGATGTTCTTATCAGTTCTTCATAGAATGGTAGGGGTTGGAAGGGACCTCTGAGGATCATCTGGTGCCATGCCCCTGCTCCAGCAGGGTCACCCAGAGCAGGGGGCCCAGCAGTGCAGTGTCCAGGTGGGTTTGGAATCTCTCCAGAGCAGGAGACTCCACAACTTCTCTGGGCAGCCCATTCCAGGGCTTTGTCAGCTCCAAAAAGAAGAAGTATTTTCCTTCTTCAGAAAATCCCAGCCTCATACAACACATACTATGGAAAATAACTGTCTCACACTTTATCTTGGAGAAACAGGGATCTAAGTTTTTATTTACAGGGTGAATGGAGGATGTCAGAATAACCCAGCCTTTCTAGATCTGCAAAAGGTTTCACATCATTTTAAGCAAAGCAGTCAATCAGTTGCAGCTCTCTCTGGCGAGGAAATCACTGGTATGATACCACTTGTATTACCCGAAGCTGTGCATCACTATTAATTCATTTCACAACTCAATAACCTCACGTTCACACAACTCTCCTACATACCAGATTCTCTTAACTGTGCTGTTCTGCTTCAGGAGGAGATGAAACAGGCTCTGTTTCTGCATCTCACCTCCTTATATCTTACTTTTTATTGGCATTTGCCATCATCTGATCTGGAAGGAACCCAAGTTTCAGCATTGTTCTTAGGAGAACCAGGTGTGATGTATCACCTTACATTAGGGAAATCCAGTTTCCTGCAATGCCTTTAAATCAAGGAATCCAGATAGAAAATGATCCATGAAACAGAGCTTCTGAGAAAAAAACAGCTCCTTGAAGGAGGGTTTTACTGATTAAGTCTGATGAATGATGTTCTGGCTTTTGTATCTACAATGGTCTGTGAGAGCTGGTGTTGTGAAAGAAAATGAAAAAAGGTGCATCAGGCTGTGATATTAACAGTGATAAATGCAATTTTTTTTCTCTCACCCCCTCGCCCCCGCTCTCCTCGTGGTTGTTGTTATTGCTATGCACTGTGAGTTTGTCCATCTCCTCCATTGT
>JANIJG010004258.1:23000-37367 GCA_024611175.1 Megaceryle torquata | reverse complement strand
GGGTGGTTTTGAAAAAAAAAGAAAAAAGGAGCCCCAGGGTTTGGGTTTTAAAGTTATAAATTCAATTTTTTTTTTTTCCCCCCCCCCCCCCCCCCCCAGTATTATATTAATTGTGGAGAAATTGTGGGGTTTTTTTCTGTGAAAGAATTCAGGTGGGTATTTTTTTTCTCCAGTGATGATGTCCAGCTACATTACTTTGAGAAGCACATCCGAGGTCAGAATAAAGAAAATGCCAATATCTGCCGCTGTTTTATCCCAGAACGTGGGATGGTGGGTGTTGTTAACACATTTAGCAGGACGTAACTCCAACACCCGGCGGCATCATCCCGGGGCCGGCAGCGGCAGCATCCTGGCGGCGGCTGCTCGATTCTCCCGGCTGTGCTGACCTCTGCTGGTGCTTCCCCGAGGCGCGATGTTTTCCCGTTCTCTGTCGTTATCAAGCATCTCGTATGAGAGTAAAGCAGCGTTGCTTTTCTTTCACGGAGCCATTCAGGTTTGTTGGGTTTGGTTGGGTTTTTTTTCCCAAGTATTTGGTCCAGGATGTGAAGAAGTGATGAGCTCAGTTTCTGTGGATGGAGTGCTCTGGGGGGCAGAAGCACATCCTCAAGTTCATAGAGTTATAGAATTGTTTAGTTTGAAAAAGACCACTAAGATTGAGTTCAACCATTCCCCCAGCACTGACAGGGCACCACTGACCCATGTTCCTTAGCACCTCATCTCCATGGCTTTGAAACCTCTCCAGGAATCACAGGGACTCCACCACTGCCCTGGGTAGCCTGGGCCAGCCCTTCACAACACTCGTGGGAAGGAAATTGTTCCTCAGGTCCAACCTAAACCTCCCCTGGTGTAGTTTCAGGCCTTTTACTCTTGCCCTATTACTTGTTCCTTGGGAGAAGAGACTGATCCCCACCTCGCTACAGCTCTTCTTCACTGCTCTGCTCTTCATTCATGGACCAAAACCAAGCAAACTTCCTGCTCTCCTTTCCCCAAAAAGCATCACCCCATGCGCTCTGTGATACCTCAAGACAGGGAAGCAGGGCTTGGGCTCTGCTGTGAGACAGAGCCTCTCACCTCACACTCACCTCCATCCCTATTCAAACTACAGGTTTTTATGTTATTCTTCACTTTTGAGAGTTTTGTTTGCTGCATAATGATTTGATCATCTGTATCCTTTGCTGTGTTATTATGGTCTCTAGGCTTTTCCAGTTACTCCAGTATAACCCTTCCTATTCTTAACAGAGCAGCTGTATTTGGTTGAATTAGATTACTGTTTAATCTGCCTTTTCCTTCTGCCATAGTTCAAATAGTCAAAAGGATGAGATTCATCCCTGGTTAATGGCTCCTGTCTGGCAAAATACTTCAAAGTTCCACATAGATACATTCAGTGTGTTAGGCATTTTCCAGGGTCCCTCTTCAGCATGATTTGTGTCATTTTTCTCTCCAAGCACATAAAGAATTGCCTTTCAAGGTCTGGAAAAACAGCCTCTGATGCTTCACTGGCAATTCTGCACATGTAAGGGTCAGGTGAAGCCTGAGGAAGGACTGCGGGTTAAACCCCAGAAGGACTTCAACATCTCTACATGGATTTCATTTGGAGTGCTTTGTCTCACACCTCTCTTCTGAGTAAGGTGCCTTGACTATTTCAGGAGGTATGACTCGGTATTTTGGATGGAGCTCCTGTAGGTGCCTCCTGTGAAATCAAACTCAGTTCCTTCCTTTACTTGGGAAACTGAAATCTTCATCTTCTTTCAGCACAGCCTGATGAGGAGCTGGATGCCAGGTCTCAGCACCTTTTCTGACAAGGTTGTTCAGTGCAATGAAGAATTCAAGATTCACTGCTCAAAACAAAGCAGTACCTTGTAATCTAGTGATTACCCATCAGGTAATGCCTATCCAATTTTTTAATGAATTCAGTGTTTTAGGATTTGACCTCTAATTAACATCAATGTCCTTTGCTGTTACCTTTGAGTGTTATGATTTATTTTTGGATATTCTCTTTGGGCTTCTCTTCACAAGGAAACAAGGAGCATTATTAGCATGTGTTAGTTTCTTGAAATTAAAAAAAAAAAAAAAAAAAAGAAAAAAAAAAAGAAAAGAAAAAAAGAAGACCTTACTTTTTTTCATTTTGGTCATTAGTAACAGCATAAAAGTAGAATTACAATCCAAACACTAATAATTATCAAATAGAATTTGTAAAATGATCTGTTCTTAAATTATAACCTTGTTTGTCTTTTGGCCATATGATTACTCTCTGATTTCAGTTTCCCAGAAAGAATGATCTCTCTCCAGCCCTTGTTTTAAGTGGCCATCCCTTCATTCGTCACATGAGTAAGGAGAAGGCTGAATCAATTAATCAAAGGCTTGCAGAGCAACACTGAGCAATGTAATGGTTGGTTAAACCTTGCTTTCAATGTAGAATTCAGCCTTAGAGAATCCAAAGTATGTGTTTTCTTTTTACAAAATCAACCTTGAGGCTGAAAAACAATTTGTTCTTTTAATTCCCTTTTGGCATCACCCTTACTCTAGATCAAACTGAAGATCTGCAATAAAAATCATGTCTGTAACTTCACTTTTGAGACTTGGCTGTTAAAACCTGATACTACCATTGGCCACTGGTTTCACACTTGTAATTTAGTGTAAGGGTAAGGAGATGTCACAAAAGAAGAAAACTTCTAGAAGGGTTAATTAATGGTTATGTAAATAGCAAACCCTTGTCCTGGCTTTATTATGATGGTTTGGTGTGTACCACAGCAAGGGCCGGGTCTGGAATATGGTAGCAGGCCAGCTCCTGGACAGATTTCCACTTAGAGACTTTACTAGATCTTGAGAAATTTTATCTGGGAAAAGTAAGGTGGATGTTGCTGTCAGAGAGTGATGAACAACTAAGGACAGTGTTGACACTTGGGAAAGAGAAGTGGATTGGGCCCTCCTTGAGCCTCAGAGATAGAGGAAGGAAGTTTTGGATAAGAGATGAGATGGGAAACTTCTTCAAAAAATGGTTCACAGCTTTGACCACTAGACTGAACTCAATGTTTGAGGACTAGAAATGGATCCAGAAAAGGACCAGAAATCTACTGAGAGGAATATCTGGAGAGGTCCTTTCTCAGAAGGACTTCCAAAGGGATGAATCTGCAATACCTTCCTAAAGATTTCACTGGACTTAAATCCCTCTTGTATTATGCACTTGATGCCAAGCAACAGCAGTTTACATTTAAAACTAAAATATTCTCAATTTCTTTATAGTCTGAATGCAGGAAATTAACTTCAGTTGCCACTGAAATGTGTAGTTATGTTCTTAAAATGCATTTTGAGAGCAGCATTAGCTTACTTAAAAAATAAAAATAAGAAAGAAAGAAAAAAAATCATATCTGCTCCATTTAATGGCAGTTGTTTTCTATTTTTTTTCTCTATAGTTATCAGGAGCTAAGTGCCATATGTACCTGAATCCATTGGCCCAAACCACAAAGAGGTCAGAGCACACAGACTGATCAGAGTATCACAGTCTGAAGCTGAGTGTAAATATGATTTCTGTATTTTTAGATGGACCAAGCTTATATTTAGCCAGGAGTGTTCATCTACAAGTCATGATACACAGCAAAAGCAAGAATGGTCTTTACGCTCATTTGCTTTCTGGAATTAGAGAGGAAATGATTTTTCATGGCTCAGTAAAGGTAGTAATAATTACTGACAGGTTTATAACAGTTCACAGAGAAGGTGTTTGCTGGTGTTTGATTGTCAAATGTAGAACCACAAGCAAATGAACTGAATCAGAATAATAATTCTAACAACCTCCTACAGGGATAAGCCAGTTTCCTCTGGGACTGTCATCTGAAGGACAGAAGACTCCATTTTCCTTAAAATGGCATGAGAGTCAATGTCAAAAGCTTTGCTAAGGTCACTGTCTGTGATATCCACCATTTTCATTTACTTACAAGACCTAGTGTCTTGCAGTGAAGTAAATGAGCTGGGTTCAACCTGACTGGTTAATGACAAATCCAAGTGATCATGCCTTGTCTTCTTCTTATGTTCCAAGCACTAATAAATATTCTATTTGAATATTTGTTCCAGAGTTTATAAGGAAGCACAAATGGGCACAAATTGGAACTCAGGAGTTTCCATCTGAATAGGAGGAGAAAATTCTTTGCTGTGAGGGTGGCAGAGTCTGGACCAGGCTGCCCAGAGAGGTTGTGGAGTCTCCTTCTCTGGAGAGATTCCAACCCCGCCTGGACCCTGCGCTGCTGGGCCCCCTGCTCTGGGTGACCCTGCCGGGTGGAGCAGGGGGGTGGCACCAGATGATCCTCAGAGGTCCCTTTTAGTCCCCAACATGCTGGGATTCTGTGAAGTTAAAATTAGGCTAATGGATTTCCTTTTCTCATTTTTTAAAGCACTTTGCTCTGGTGTTTCAGCATCAAAACCATCTTCACAAATTCTCAAGGAGTCACAGCTGGGAGATCCCTTGAGACGATGGGAGGTATCTCCCTTCTGCAAGGGCATGGAAGCCCAACACAAACCAGTGCCCTTCCTTCCCCATGCCCCACGGAACAAGATGTTGGTGAGTCAATAAAATCCAGATCATTTTGCTCAATGGTCATCTCAACTTAGCAGAGCAGTTGGCAGTGCTGCAACACGCCAAAGAGTTTGTCACTGAGCTCTGCGTACACAAAAGCTGGGTTCATTCCTGCCCCCAAGGAAACTTAATGTAAAGCGACCTTAAATGCCTTAAATACCAGCTCAGAGCTCAGGCACCATCTGGAAACAATGAGCTGGTAGAAGCCGAGGTGCTGATGCACCGAATTAACACAAGACCCAGGTGCTGACATGTTACTTCCAGCTCTCCCTTGGCCTCTGCGTGTCCCACGTGTGGATTTCGGCAGCGGGGATGCTGCATTCCCAGGGGCCAGGGGATGCTGTGCCAGCGTGTTCGCTGCAGCTGGAGCTGGGGGAGAAGCAGTAAGGATTCAAAAAAGAACCTTGCTTTTCTTTTCTGTGATATCTTTCTCCAGGATTTTTCAGTTTCTAGGTCTCTCCCAGCATATCTCTTACTCTCAACAGCTTTCTTCTTAGACTACAAGATTCTTACATTTATTCCCTCTGTTGTTTCATTCACGTTAGGTTTTTTTTCTTTCATTACTTTTGCTTTCCATTTGTTTATTGTATTTTATCCGGTTTCATTTTTTCCCTATCTTTTCTCTTGTTTCAGCTCAGTTCTACCCCTCCTCCTTTCCATCACCATATTTACATTTCTCTTTCAGGGCCCACTTTCTATAGCCCTCCTCACATAATCCCTGGACACACTCTCCAACCCCCATATCAATCCTTTTTCTTTTTCTACTTATAACCTTTTGTCCTTTTACTCTTTTTTTTCCCTTCCAATGCACATTTTCTACACCCCCCCCCCCCCATCCAGATGTTTTTCCCTCTCTATCTCCAGCTGTGTGAATAAATGACTTTTTTGTTTGTTTCAAGGAAGTTCCGTCAAACCTGAACAAAAGTATTCGTATTTTTCAGGAAACTAAAACTGTGTAAATGATCATTTTGGGTGCATGTTTCAAGTAGGACAAACTGAAAAAAAAGGGATGAGTTTGATCTTTGAGAAACTTTTAGTATATAATAGTTGCAGTAAACAAGTAAAAGCTGGAGTGACTAAAAAAAAAAATGAAATCAAAGCATTTTAGACTTTGGGGGTGGAGATGAGGGCAGGGCAAGGAGCTTTCCATTTCTTTTGTGATAGGAGTAAAAGGAGGATTTCTACCCAAAATAACTCAGATAGCTCCCACTACTCCTTCAAAGAAAATTTCTTTTGATCAAAAGTCATGTTTTGGGAGCAATTTTGTCTAAAATATTTATTCTGGCTTTAATTTCCATGTCCCTCTCTTTCCCTGTCCAGTATGGTTAGGAGCAGACAGCACAGAGGCATGATGTGCCTTTTAGCTGATATTTGGATGTTTACCTTCAAAAAAGAGCTGATTTCTTCCCAAGCAGGGAGCATCAGCTGCACTTTCTCGGGTATTCCAGCCCTTAGCTTCCTGGAGCAGCAATTAAAATACATCCCAGCTGGCTTAAAAATCTTGTATCGCATCAAAAGCTTCCCACTATCCACAGCAGTTTCTTTTAAAGAGAGTGCAAATGTGTTTCTTGTGAATGTTCCCTGCACTTAGCTTCATGGAGGCAAAGCATCAGCCTCAGCTGAAGGCTGCAAAGCAAAACACAGCAGCTGAGGACGGCTGGGCTCTGCCCTCGGACATGAGTTCCGGGGATTTGGATGGGAGCCACATCTGGGTACCTGGGAGAAGAATCCAGCCCCGAGTGCCATGTTTTTTTCTGTCCATTGTGCCCAGATCACAATTAGCAAAAAGATTTTGTGGCAGAGGAGGGGACAGAAGAGGAAGCTGCCAATGAGAGGATTTTCTTCAGTCATAAATCCCAACTCATTGAAACACAGATTAGACCCCTGCTTTCTTTTTAACCAGCCCCTGCCTAGAGTTCACTCAATCCTAAAATTTGCTGAACTGTTCAGCTCATGTCCACCCTGAAGTAATGACTTGGCAGGCCTATTTCTAACGGTGATTAATGAAGCTTTTCAGAGGCAACCCATTATTTGATCCAAAGTTAAAACAGTGGTTTATCATTAATCACTGCAAGACACAGGCTCACAGATTCATAATTCTCAGCAAGCCCATTTCATTAAGGGTCCCACTTTCTTTTGTTAATCAGGGGCTCCCCTGGATCCCCACCCTTCAGAGCGTCCTTCCTGGCACTCCATTTCCAGGTCTGCTTTAAATCAACAGTCACAGATTCTCAGGGATATTTTTTCAGGCTCCACATCTTTCCAAAATGACATCTTCTTTTAGATTTCAAAAATTCCTCTTCCCATAGAAAAAAAAAAAATTGTCTCTGATTATCAAATATGAGCCAACATTGGCACCCAGTGGCTGAACAGATTAATCACAGATACCTATTCCCTTGAGCCCACCCTTTCTATCCTTCAAAGACTGGTTTTCCCCTGAGATGTATGCAATACTCTTACACAGCCTTCCAGCTCCAGGCCATCTAGCCACGGCTGTGAACTCGTTATGCTAAGAAAAGAGAAGGAAAATGCATGTTGTGGCTGATTCTCCCCTCTGCCAGGGCCCACCAAAGTCAATCCACAGAAGTCACCAGGTGGGACTAGCACCACCACGGTGCATGAGGTGAGGAGCTGTGAAAACAGAGTGGTGGTTGGCATGTAGAGGGGTCAGTCCTGAGCCATTACAGTTGCAGGCAGTGCCAGGGAGGTACTGAGTCTCTGCCTTATGGACAGTCATTGGCATCACATTGTCACAGCCTAGAGCACCTCATCCTTGGCTCTAGCTACCTTGCAAGCATCAGGTACATCAGCAAAGGGAGACCGAATACTTCCAAAGGTGTTTCAAAATCAGGAGGTAAAGGGTAAAAGGAAACGTTCCAAAAATTTTGCAATAAGCCACATTTAGCTCTGAGAAGGCTGCGACAATTCAATAGCAAACAGAAAAGTAGTTCACCGAATTCATGTGAAAATGTTAGGACATGATACTAAAATGCTTTAACACATACAGTGCATATAGCCTATATTCAGTAAATCAATAGAATAATATCATAGGATAATTTGTGCATGAGTATAACATGAAATTAAAGGATAAAGTTCAAATAAATCCTTTTTTTTTTGTCCTATAGAAATGGACAACTTGGCTTGATCCCATCAGAGGAACAGCTGTGGAATATTTCCTTTAGTCTTTTTAGCCAGAATCAACTTCTGCAGTCATTGAATCGAAAATGTTTCATCAGCCTTAATCATAATGACTCTAATCAGATGTAAAAATTAAGGCACGGAGGAGGAAACAGCTTTTTGTTCAAGGCTACACAGAAAGCTATTTGAAGAATCACAAACTGCTCTCCCTGCAGCACAGGGCCCCTTCCAGCACTTATTATGACCATGTCCATACAACTGTAGTGTTAATTAATGAAAAGCTGTATCCAGGTTTTCAAACAGTGCTTTACAGTACCCTAACCCATTTGAGAATCCATCTTTTCATTCCTACTCTGCTCCATTTACCTCCAACCTATAAAGCAATACAGTAGACATGAAAGAGAACAAGATGCCACTGGAAATACAGATGTTGCATGGGGTTGAAAACCCTACTGAACCTAAGTGTTCATTGCCTTACAAAATCAAACACATCTGGACATCAGAAGGAAAAGGATGTGTTGCACTAAAAGCATCCAAAACAAGATCATAGAATCATAGAATGGTTTGTCCTGGAAGGGACCTTAAAGATCATCTCGTTACAATCCCCCCATACCATGACAGGGACAGGTCCCCTAGACCAGGCTGCTCAAGGCACCATCCAACCTGGTCTTGAACACTGACAGAGATGGGGCATCCACAGCTTCTCTGGGCGACCAGTTCCAGTGTATCACCAGTGTGATCATGAAGAATCTCTTCCTTGGCTCTAATCAAAATCTCCTCTCAGTTTAAAGCTGTTACCCTTTGTCCTATTACTACACTCCCTGATAAACAGTCCCTTCCCAGCTTTCCCATAAGCTCCCTTTAAGTATGGAAAGGCTGCAATAAGGTACCCCAGAGCCTTCTCTTCTCCAGACCAACTCTCTCAACCTGTCCTCACAGGGAAGCTACTCCAGCCCCCTGATCTTCTTCATGGCTTCCTCTGGATCATTTCCAAGCCCTGCAGAATTATGGTGGATCTTGCACTTGAATGCAATGGAAAATGGCACAAAAGAGAGCAGATGAAGACTGAATTTAGCTTGTTTTGATGTTAAATTCATGTGTGTACAAGGGTGTGTAAAGTCAGCAGCAAATTGCAGTAATTAAAGCAGTACCTGGAAAGCCATCCACATGCTCAGCACACGGTAAGAGCGGCTCCACACCAGATGCCTGTAGAATTCCTCCAGTTCCAAAGGTTGTATTAAAATAAAAAAGATACCCTATTTTATCCAAAGAGAGTATTAAAATAACCAAAGATAGTATTAAAAATAATCCCTCAAACACAGATACATAATTTTGAAGAACTTACCAGAAATAAAATGAAAAGCCACATTAATTCGTTAGCCTTTCAGTTTGTGAAACTTGCCTCCCAGCAAGTGCTTTCCATACTGCACCCGAGGCTGTAAGCTGACACAGAACAGCACAAACAATGAAAGACATTTCCTAAAGTCCATGGAAGTTGGATTTTATGGGCACATTGAGCAGGGCTGCTGAGATCATGGTCCATTTTAAAGAGAAAAACAACTAGAGTAAGAGAAAAGCACATCTGTTCTGTCTGCCCACGACCTTGCAGCTTGACTGGAGAGCTTTCCTGGATCTGTGAGCTGGTAAACGTTTAACCTCAGAGAACAGTGGCCCAGTGTCCCACCAGACCAGAAGTTCCCTCTCCGGGTGAGCTCTGAGTTGGAGATTTGGGCTGGCCCTGCAGGAATCCCAGGAATGTGCTGGTTATGACCATTCAGCGGGGAGCTGCTTTCTGTGCATAACCTCCTGCCTCTCTGAGACCTCGTTCCTTCCAGAACAACAGTGTGGAAAGCCAAATGTTTGGGTGCAACTTGCAGTCAGACATCAGGTAATGGACTGTGGCCAGAGCTTAAACAGGAGGTACTGTGTGTGTACAAGTCTGTCAAGGGGTATGCACATAAGGAAACATTACTAAACATTACTGCTCTGCAGAAGTGTGTCAAAACAGAGGCACAGAATCCCAGAATCCCAGCATGGTGGGGGTTGGAAGGGACCTCTGGAGATCACCTCCTCCAACCCCCCTGCTACAACAGGGTCACCCAGAGCAGGGGGCCCAGGATCATGTCCAGGTGGGTTTGGAATCTCTCCAGAGAAGGAGACTTTCTATGGCACAGAGATGCTCCAGCCCCCTTATTATCCTTGTAGCCTCTGCTGGACTCTCTCCAGTAGCCACTTGTCTCTCTTGAACTGGGGAGCCCAGTTCACCAAAACACCAACACATTGCCTCTGAACCACCAAAAAGGGCTGCTCTCTGTGTGTGTCTATATGTAGGTTCCCCTCACCTCATACCCCTTCTGTGTAGGCTACTTTTTAGCATGCAAGCTCCATGTGCCTCCATAGCTCCCTCACCAGCTCAGATCATTAACTAGCACTGTGATACCATCAGTTGTGGTGTTAATGAGCTATTGGCCACCGCTCGCTGGGAAATTGGATGGCCAACAAACAGAAAGTTCCCAAGTTCACCCTTTTTGATTGCTGGTGATGTGGCACAGCATCTGCTCAGCCACTGCTGGCTGGCACATTAGCCACACCTTGAGGACACAGCTCTGTGGCTCAGCTTTGCCTGTACACATGTTTGGAAGAGCTTTTCTCCCCTATACTCCACAAGCTTATGGAAGGCAGAGGGAAGATTTCCTTCCCCTCCCCCTGATCCCTTTATTTTCACAGGCTTTGCTTGTGAACTGATTGGGAATACTCAGTGGGAATATAGTCTCTGTAAGCAGTTTCTTCTTCTGCCTGCTGCCTCTGTGCAGCCAGGAATGTGGGATTTATAAAGCCAGAAAAAGACTTTTCAGAAGCAGCCTGTCTCTTTAGCACCAGCAAGTTAAAGTATTCAGCCAGGCTGAAGCAGATCTCGCTCCTGTCCCCTTGGCATTTATGCAATCTACATTAGATAATGAAGTAAAATCAGACATGACCTGAAGACCACCTACTCAGCTGCCACCCACCCTCCCCATCCATCCATTACTGAGGCATCAGCCTGAGCTTTCTTGTCGTTCCCAGCTGGCCCTGCCATGCAGGACCTGGCAGCAGAAACAGGAGTGATGCCATGTCCCCGTGCCCCAGCCCAGGCAGGGCTTTGCTGACAGAGGTCCCGCACCCTGGCAGAGCCTTCCCTGAGCACTGCAGTTCTCCCCTGGCACATGACCTGGCTGCACCTAATCACAGTTGTGGAGTCTCCTTCTCTGGAGAGATTCCAGACCCACCTGGACACTGTGATGCTGGGCCCCCTGCTCTGGGTGACCCTGCCAGAGCAAGGGGTGGCACCAGATGATCTCCAAATGTCCCCTCGAAGCCCTGCCACTCTTGGATTTCGTGATGCTATAATTCATAGCCTTGCCACAAAACCTGTAGACACACAAAAAAAATGAGAAAACTTCAGAAGTTACCAAGTGCCCACCTTTGAGTGCTCAACCAGCACATTACCACTCCTGCAGCTAAGAGTATGTGTGAGAGGGTGGTCAGCCACTGGAACAGGCTCCCCAGGGAAGTGGTTATGGCACCAAACCTGTCAGAGGTCGAGGAGCTTCTGGATGACACTTTTAGTGATATGGTTTAGTGTTAGGTAGTCCTGTGAGGAGCAGGGAGTTGGACCTGATCCTTCTGAGTCCTTTCCACCTGAGATTGTCTGTGATTCTCAGCTGCTGGGAGTTGTCCGCTTTGCCAGTGAAGCAGCTCTTCAGAAAGCATCAGGGAGACAGGCTGTGGAGAGCAAATGAAGACTCTTTGTTAGAAGAAGCTCTGACAGAGGCAAAGGCAGCAGCTTTCCGTGGCTTTTCGGAAGGTTTCTCTCCTTTAGGTGGCAGCAAGTGTTTACAGCTCCCCACACACCGCCTGCGCTCCCAGCCCAGCCGCCCAGCAGCCTCTGCCTGGGCTCAGCCAGCAGCGCTGGGTTAATTTTCCAGAAAATCCTGCACAAGCAATTAAAATGTTAATGTTGTGAGGGAAATGCCTCCGTTGAAGTAAACTCATTCGAGAGTCAGTTGCGCTCGGTGGAAGGGGAACAGTCTATTGATTTTGAACAAGGTCGTATCTCATCAGACTTGCCACCTGGATTATTTTTGTTTGCGCTGATCAGCTACCGAGTCCTTGATTTCACAGCGAGTTTGAAATCACCTTAATGAAGCAGAAATTTGAGGTGTGGGGGAGGAGGGCTGGTTTCCCTCGAAGACTTTGCTTTATTACAGAAATGTGCTCCCTCACCTGTTTATCTCTGACCACCTCTGTGCTTCTTAACCTGATTTTGCTAGAGCAGCAATAACTGATGCAGAGCTTTCAGACCTGGCAGCTGCCAACCAAATTCCTACCTTACGGTGGGATTTGTGTGGCAGGCAGCTGTCAGTGCCTGCCTTCAGGAGGATGGGAATGCCTCAAAGTAGAATTCTGATTAAAAAAAAAAAAAAAAGGCAACAAATTCAGCAGTTTATAGAGTCTTTAAGTGACATTTGTGAAGGCATAGGGTAGTTCTGCATTGCACTTTGTTTAGAGGAGAAAGGACTATAATATAGGTAGAAAGATATCCACTTCTTTACAACAGTTCCTGCTGATGGAAGCTGCCTTGCACGCAGAATAACTAAGCCCATTAAGACGAGAGTGTGCTGGTATTTCATTACGAGCAGGAGGCACCAGGGACAGAGAAGCAGAAGCACCTAAAGTCTGATTTCATTTGCAGATTCCTCCTGGTCTCTGCCCAGGGCTCATTGTCTTTCCTCCCAGAGCCAAAGGTCTCTTTTCATGAATGTGGTCATGCTGGAAAAGGTGAATGAGCTTTTGTCATCGTATCTAAAATAGGTTATGCTATTTCCAGTGATACAGGCTATGACTCTCTAACCCAAATGCTAGGGTATTTGCATGCTTAATTCACATGTCTAATTGCCATAATTGCACATGCTCATTAGGCAATTTTGTGTGCAAATGCTGAGTTAGGCACATAACTAGGCATAGTGTTTGCAGTGCGGTTTGGTTCAACACTCACGGAAAATTTGTGAACAAATTAGACACGGGATTGAACGCACATTTTCTACACCAGGCAGGGCCTGGCACCAGGCAGACTGCAGTCGAAAGGGATGAGCAGAAAGCACTGCCCTGGTGAACCCCGTTGCAAGACTGAGTCCTTCACCTAGAATAAAAAAAATCAGACCTAAGATATCCCTCACATTATCCAAAGATTCACCCCCACTCCTTTCAGGCTGATTCGTGGGAAGCAAAACAAATTTAATGTTCATCTGGAAAATTAAAAAAGAAAAAAAAAAAATTCCAACAACAATCATGAAGCTTTAATTTTATGATCTGATTGCTAAGGATGAGTAGATACAGAGCCTCTCTGTCAGAAGGGAGACAAAGCCAGCCTGTTTCTTCCTATATTCCCATAGAAGACACAACAGTGAGTAACCCAAGTAGCTCAGTGTTGGCAATAAAAGGCACTAGCACAGCTTTAAACCAGCACAGATGATTTGAGTTAGAGCCCACCTGTGGAAGCCTGATGACAAGAAAGCCCAACTTTCATGGGCTAATGTTTGTAATTTCTCTCCCTCGCTGAAGATATATGTTC
Source organism: Megaceryle torquata (assembly GCA_024611175.1). Lineage (NCBI taxonomy): Eukaryota > Metazoa > Chordata > Aves > Coraciiformes > Cerylidae > Megaceryle > Megaceryle torquata. The sequence continues at coordinate 24,051 of JANIJG010004258.1, read as the reverse complement.
TTTTAATAAAATGTGTAGAGGGAAATACCCCAAAAGTAAGAACTGAAGGCACAGAAAGATTGAGTTATGGTTTGCTCAGTCTGTCAGTTTTACCCTTCCCAAGCCAGTCTACAAACTCTCTTACTCAGAATTTATGACAAGCAGGACTAAAGGGACTGTCTATAGATTAACACTGACATTTCCTTTGTGCATTAATCCTTTGAATCACATTTACCACACTTTTCTGCTGAATGACCTAAAAATGATGATTTTTTTTTCCTTTTTTTTATTACTGAGTACATTATGATAGGCACATTTTCACCACCATTCAGGAAAGTAATGAATGACAGTCAAAGGTGTCTTTATACCTTTGCCTGTAGGGTGACAGTGGGAGCTCCCTGTGAGGGATTCCCTTTTGGAGGACAAGTTGCAACTCTATCCTGCAAACTCACCTGAGACAAAAGTGCAGGACATCACAAGCTCAAGGACATTACATTGGCTGTAACACCACTGCAGCTCTTGACGTAGAAACACTCAGCCGGGGCATCCTCAACACTGCAGAGATGCAGTTCTTCCTGTCCAGAAGAGAGGCTGCAGATCTGGGTGTCACCTAACACAGCTCCTTGCCCAAAATATTTTTGTAGAAAGCATGTTTTCTAGCTGTAGGTACACACCATAGCACCTACCCACTCACCATGAGACTCCCGTGCCACCAACAGCATACAGGCACAGAACCCTTTAGGTTGGAAAAGACCTTTAGGATCATCAAGCCCATCTGTTAACCCAGCACTGCCAGGGCACCACTGACCCATGTCCCTTGGCACTGCAGCTCCACAGCTTGGAAACCTCTCCAGGGATCACAGGGACTCCACCACTGCCCTGGGCAGCCTGGGACAGCCCTGAACAACCCTTACAGGGAAAAATTGTTCCTCAGGTCCAACCTGAACCTGCCCTGGGGCAACTTGAGGCTGGTTCCTTTTGTCCTGTCGCTTGTACCTTGGGAGCAGAGCCCAACCCCCCCTGGCTCCAGCCTCCTGTCAGGAGCTGTCAGAGCCAGAAGGTCTCCCCTGAG
>JANIJG010004258.1:0-17114 GCA_024611175.1 Megaceryle torquata | reverse complement strand
CCAAGCCCCCCGTGGAGCTGTGGTGCTGAGGGCCAGGGGTCAGTGGTGCCCTGGCAGTGCTGGGGGAATGGTTGGACCTGATAATTTTAAATGTTTCTTCCAACCAAAATGATTCTATGATTTTATGACCTCCTGTTTGCATCCAGCAGGACCTGTCAGGAAAGAGATGCCACAAGTGGGACAGTCTGAGCCATAGGAGGATTGAAATATCTCTTCAGCTTCCCTACCTGGCTCACCTTCCCATACGGCACAGACCATTCAGAGGAGGCTGGTGGATGCATTTTGGGAACCACGGGACATCTGTCCCCGAGGGCTTGTTTGCAGCCCCCTCTATCTAGCACACCTCTGGCTGCCTTCTGCTGACCTGAGCGCTCAAAGGAGACTCCACAGTAGTTGTGCCCCATGGACATTCCCATATCACCCCACTGCCTGCCCACATCTCTTTGTGGGAGGGAGAGATCAGGCGAGGGTAAGGGAACAGAAAACAGGGAGTTTACAGTGACTATGGTTTGGTCATCCCAATTATTTTATTTTCACTGTTGTCATTTTTTTAGACCACCAAAGATCTTGTCCCCACCATCCAGCTCCTGACCTTCAAACATGGTGCTAAGAGCTATATTATAAAAGATATATGAAATAAGACTCTAGGTGGCACTTCAGGCTGCGAAACTGTGACCTTGTCTATCAAGACAGGCAGCATTTAAATCATCAGTTTAATCAGGTAATCCTTAGGCAATCAGGATGATCAACAAAAGCACCTTAGCACAGTGTACTCCCTGCAGCAATTCCCAGTACACCTTTCCTGTGTACCTATAGTCCAGGTCACTTCACCAGCAGAAATCAAGAGAAATCTCACCGAGGAAAATGAAACAGCATGCTGACTGGAATAAATCAGAAACAGGCCTGTGGAGCTCTTGCAAGACTGAAAGTTTGGCCTCTAAAGAGAAGCAAGCAGTCTAACTCTGCATGTGAGCCTAATACACCAGTGCTAGAGCAAAAACCATGGGAAAGTCAGACAAAGTCTGCACCGCCCCAATGCCTGCAGAAGGGATACATGGGGTTCTGTTGAAAGCATCACATTGTCTCATTTCTGTTGGTTTCATCAGTACAGAACTAGCAATATTTTCTCCTTTCTCTAAGCCCCTGTCTGGCAGCGCATCACTAGTCGGGGGTACCTCACACATGTGCTTGCTTGAAATTTGCTGAGAATGAAGCAAGAGAGCAGCAGTGGAGCATGCTCTGACATGCTCTGACACCCTTCTTTGGAACTGGGCCCCAAATGCAGATGTATTTCTCAGTGGACATCCTGAAGGTGCTGTTCCACACCACAATTATCTAATGGCAAAGCTGCTAAAGGAGGTTCCTGCCTTTCCTCACCCACAGCTATTTGTTACTCTCTCTCCTCCCTCCCATTTATCACTCCTGAGCGTGCTGATACCCTTTAAAGTGAATTAGTGAAATGGCTGCTATTAGCAAAACCAGAAAAACCCTGCTGATCTATTTTAGACCACAAGACCAGAAATAGCTGCCTTAACAGGGCTGTGGGAGGGGACAGAAAACAGCAGTAGGGGAAAGGAGGAGAGAGGGAACTCACTGGGAAGGACAGACCTCTTCCAACTGCTTTCTTCCTAAGGAAATGTTACTGGTGACCAGCTGTCTATACTGACTGGACCCAAAAACCTTGCTCACTTCTTCCTGGCTCCTCATCACTGGATCTGCGTTAGACTATTCACAATTCCTCACCGGGAAATCCCAGAGGCTGTCTGGAAAAAGGCAGAGGATTCAGGGCACAAAAAAAAGATGCAGGTTCCCCTCTGCATGGGGTCCTCTCCACTGCCACAGCACATCTGCAAGCCCTCGAATGCCTTTATCGCATTGTCCTTCCCAGGGGGCCCCCAAGAGGATTCATGTACCTGGGAGGCAAAAGTCTGGCCCTTTCCCCCTCGGGATTCACTAGCAAAGCTGGGCCAGCTGCTCCAGGAGGTCTGTAACACCTTCTCCCACTGGATCAATCCTTCCCCATCAGCTGCCGAACAGGCAGGAGCCAGCTGGTGGCTGCAGGGGACCGAGGAGCCACGTGAAGGGTGAAAAATAAAAATCAAGGTGGTGAATGCCAGCCAGCTCATCGAGGATTTATAAAATGAGGGTCAAGTTTTGACCATTTTCATTTTTTCTTTCACAATGAAACTGTGACTTCAGAGTGGTTCCCATGACAAGCTTTCCTCCACTCTCTCCAAGGGAGAAGCAGCTTAACCCAGCAAAGCTGACACAGCCACGCACAGGTTGGATATTCCCAGGCAGACAGAGGTACAGACATAGAGAGCAGAGGCAGAAAGAAAGGGAAGCTGTCTTCATTTTTTTGGGGGTTCCCTCCCTCTCCAGGTGGCTCCAGCTTGCCATGGCTGCAGCAGCATTTGATGGTCGTGGAATTGGGCAAAGTGAGTTCACCCTTCAGCAATGGGGACACCAGTCAGTCCTGCCCTCCCCACCTTAGCCTCTCTCTCGCAACAGCATCGGAACATTTCACCATGATTTTACTGCTCATTACCCTCAGTTTATTACCCTCACAGTTTAACCTCGGTTTACCCTCAGGGATGAAGTGAGGTTGTATTTCACCCATTGAGCAAAGCTATGGACAAACTTCACAGCAGCCTCAACAGGGAGTTTGGTCCCTAATTCCCAATGAGAACCAGGAAGGCTGGTGCTGAGTAACACTGGTGCACAGCCTATCTGACCTGCTTGTGGTCCTACAGATTGTGTGTATAGACCTGGTACCTCCTCACAGAGGAGCCCCGGCACCCTGAGGTCTCTTGGCCAGGTTTCTTCCAGAGAGCAGGAGCCCAAGGGTTTGCAGTCTCACCAGCATCACCCTGTGCAGCCGGGAAGCAAGGCAGCCAGGGCAACCAACACCAGTGCAAGGTGAAGGAAGGGGGGCAACAGGCCCATAGGAGAGGCCCCAGAGTCACCCTAGCACCCTAACTGCATCAAGGCCCCTGAGGCAGTAGCACACTGCTGCCCAGTTGATAAGACAGCAGTTGGTCCTCTGGTCCTGCCCTTGGTTCCTACACAACAGCTCTTCCTTTAAATCTCTTACTCATCCTGTCTTCTCTTGAGCCTCAGTGATAAACTCAAATGACTTATTTTTATGCTTCCTTTGACATATATGGAAGATGTCACCTAAAAATGGGGGGGGGTTGTGTCCTCTGGGCCAGCTCTGGATAGTCATGTTGTAATGAGGAGCACATAAACGTCAGTTTGTCTTGGAAGACACTCAGCAGGGGTTTAGGTTCACCATCCACAAACAGGATTATCTGCAGTGCTGTAATCAGCCTGGAGGAGGAATGGGTTCCTGGGACCTTTGGCATTTCGAGTGAAGTAAAGTTATACAATTAAACCTCAGTTAGGAAATCTCCATAACTTACCAACAGGGGAGAGCAGTTAAGAGCATTACCAGCTGTCAGCACCTGAGAAACTAAATTGAATGGCTCGAGCACTGAGATATGAAAACCAAAGAGAAAAATCACATGTGCCTACTTTCTTTACGGCTGCAATGTCAGAGGTCGTATGTTGTGCTAACCCGCAAGAAATAATAGGAACTGGGAGATAAAATATAGCTCCAAATGCGAACCGGGGCATGGCATGGAAGAAGTTAAGCAAGGACAAACAGATTACTTGTGCTCTGAAGTCTAAAATCACTGTCTCAGAGACGGCTCTCTCTACTTGTAGCAGCTTCATAAGCTAAACCAGCTGCTGCAAATAACACCGGGAGGTTTTTAAAGGCATCTATTTCCTTGTCTCTAAATTGAAATACAATTTCTTTAAACTGAAAATACTCTCCCATGTAAATTTGTTGCTTTTTTTTTTCTTTAATGGAATCAGCAATGTATATAATGACAGCCTTTCAGGAAGGTGTGATGCATATACAGGTAGTCCTGAAAGATTTGCTATCACTCTTACAAATGTATCAGTCCCTTCCTGAATATCATAAATATTTGGGCAACCTACTGCAAAGCAGAAAATACATCAACACTAAGATGCTTTGATGGACTTCATGTGTCAGGAACTGTGGCCAAGAGGAGGTCTCTTAGCCCAGGCTCATTGATATGGGGATAAGCAGGAAGAGCAAGGATGGTTTCAATCTATATCTGAGGAGGATGAGGATGAATATGCCAAAGCATTTATTGACTTAGAGACTGAGGAGCCATAGACACCTCCCACACCTCCATGCAAAGGAGCTAACTGCATTCCCCCACAGCAGCAGATGTGGAACATCTACTATCAGGTGTTCAGGGGTGATGTATCCTCACTGCAGCATCAACAGCCCGGGCTGGAGGGTCAGTGGGGGACCCAGCTGTTTGGTGTCATGCAGTGAGAGGGGCTGGGCAGAGCACAGGAGTGGGTTTGGGGAAGGGGAGTGGTAGAGAGAAAGACTGGTGGGAGCTGGGGTCAAGCCTATTGTGGTATGAGTTAAGAGCCTGGAAAAAAGCAGGAAATGTTGACACTTCTCAAAAAGCTTTATGAGCAGTGGTAACGAAATCGCAACCTCCAAGGCACACATGTTCCCCTTCACTACTGTAACGCATCCATTTGAGCAGTAGCTCCTCTCAGGGGCTGTTCCTGCGGAGCGATGGGCAGAGAGGAGCACAGTGACACTCTCGCAGTGACATAGGCCAGCAGCAGGCACCTGCCTGTTTAAAGAGGCCCTCCATCGCTCCCCACCCTGCTGACTGCACCCTGCGGGTGGCCCTGGCGTGGATACCTTCACCAAAACCCTTCATGACAGGGAGGTGCATCCATTTGTAACTCTGCTTCTCTGGCTCTGTGGGCACCTCTGGCCACACACCCTGTTGAGATGAGGACAATGACAACAGATGCGATGGAGCCTTGAAGGCAATGCTGACTCACCTCCATCCAGAGGTTGCAAGAAACACCCAGAATCATGCACAGTATAATTTTGGTTAGAAGGGACCTTTCAGATCATCAAATCCAGCACTGCCAGGGCACAACTAAAGGTGTCCCTCAGCACCACAGCTCCACAGCTTTGAAACCCCTCCGGGGATCATGGGGACTCCACCACTGCCCTGGGCAGCCTGGGACAGCCCTGGACAACCCTTGCAGAGAAGAACTTTTCCCTAATAGCCAACCTAAACCTCCCCTGGGGCAACTTGAGGCCGGTTCCTCTTGTCCTGTTTCTTGTTCCTTGGGAGCAGAGCCCGACTCCCCCCTGGCTCCAGCCTCCTGTCAGGGAGCTGTCGAGAGCCAGAAGGTCTCCCCTGAGCCCTCTTTTCTCCAGGCTTCACAGCACCGGGTCCCTTAACCGCTCCCCATCAGACTCATACTCCAGACCAGGAGTGGATATCAGCAGATGGGGAAACGTAGGTGACAGGCACAGTACCTTCCCAGCTGCCATAGCTTCAAAACGCCCTGGCCTGGTGTAACATTGCTAAAGCAAATACAGCAATTAAAACCCTCTGCGTAATGAGTCTGGTTCCGCAAACATGCAAACGGGCGGTGGAGCGCTGGTGTTTCCCAGTGTTGCCGGGTAATCCATGTTCTCAGTGCTACAATAACGGCCATGTCCATAAAGAAGCCAAGGAGGAAAGGGAGGGAAGCGCAGGATATCCATTACTGCCATAAAGGGAAGGAAACGGAACAGAAGCCTGGGCCCAAATCTGGGTCCTGCTGGATTCTTGACCTCCTGCCAGGGTAAGATATTAGAAACCAATACCAGGGGTGGAGCGGCGGTAAGCGCTGCAGTGACTCATTGTCTTGTGAAAAGCAGAGCCACCCAGACAACTGGCACAACGCCTCATGGTGTGCATGGCCTTGGAGAGCTCGCCCGGTCACGTAAGCAGCTGGCACACTTCCTGCAGTGAATGAAAATTGCAGATAATTTAGCCCGGCTACCTCAGTGCTGTCCCTATTATTGTCTGATAGAAATGGAAACAGAAGACATCCCGACATGACTTTTGATCCCAAAAAACCATGTAGGACTACATGAGATAGCCAGGAAATGAAAGTCCGGATGAAAAGAGATTAGGAATTGCTCTTGGAGTTGGTTGAAATCACAGCTGACCTCATTATTTGGTGTTCAAGCAGAAGGAGAACTCTGAGACAGGGCAACATTCAGGCTTTCTCCTTCCCTCTGCCTATACTGCTGTCGCCCATACCCGATTCTGGTCATGTGCTGCGTTCTCACAGCTCCCACACAATCCCACCCTTGTGCTCCCAACTCAGGGATGAGGAAGCTGTTCATCACAGCATTCCGTTTGTCACAGTCATTTCAGACGATGATAATACCCACTCGCAAGGAACACGTTCTACATCAGCAAATATTGCAGCATTTCTTCTCCAGATGGGGAAACGAAGCCTTATGGGGCTAGGAAGGCTTTCCTTTGGCCACCTAAAGAGTCACTGATCTCCCAAGTTCCAGTGCAAAATTAAACATCACTGCCTAGGATTGTTTTCAGATCCAGTACATCCCTCTGAAGTCCACACGTCAGAACCGTGCCTAAAAACTGCGCCTAAAGGAAGAAGGTGTGGGGGAGAAGGTGATTCATGCCTTGGTACTACAATGGATCACTCAAAAGCCTGTGTGCTTTCAGCATTTAGTTAATCAGATTTCAGCAAAGTGCACAAAGTGCTGCATCCAATTTCACGGAATCAAAGAATGTCAGGGGTTGGAAGGGACCTCTGGAGATCATTGAGTCCAACCCCCCCTGCCAGAGCAGGGTCACCCAGGGCAGGCCATACAGGAACAGGTCCAGGTGGGTTTTAAGTCTCCAGAGAAGGAGACTCCACAGCCTCTCTGGGCAGCCTGGTCCAGGCTTTGCCACCCTCACAGTGAAGAAGTTTCTCCCCATGCTGAGGTGGAACTTCCTATGTTCTAGCTTATACCTGTTATTCCTTGTCCTATCACTGGGCACCACAGAAAAGAGACTGGCCACTTCCATTTGACACCCACCCTGCAGTTAATAGACATTAATAAGATCCCCTCTCAACCTTTTCTTCTCAAGACTAAACATCCCAGTTCTCTCAGCCTTTCTTCATAGGAGAGATGTTCCTGTCCCTTAATGTTCCTCATAGCCTCCACTGGACTCTCTCCAGTAGATCCCTGACTCCCTTGAATTGGGGAGCACAAAACTGGACACAGTATTCCAGGTGTGGTCTCATCAGGGCAGAGTAGAGGGGGAGGAGAACCTCCCTAAACCTGCTGGACACAGTTTTCTTAATGCCCCCAGGACACCATTGGCCACAAGGGCACATGGCTGTCCCATGGACAACTTACTCTCCACTAGGATAACCACACGACAAGTGTTTGATAGCAATAGAGAAGCCCATTCACCACCATCCCCCCTATCTGGAAATGAACAGCCTGACTGGTGCAACTCTCCTTTCACCGTCTCCAGGAAACAGTTTTATAGTAACTGCATGTCCAAACACCATTGGGGATGTTCTTAGGTGTGATCAGCTCCATCTTTTCTTTTTTCTCCTCTCCTCCATGCACTGGTGCTAGCCATAGGCAACGCTCTAGAGATGCAGCTTGACACGGAGCGTTACAGGGGCTGACAGTAGAGTCAGAGTTCCTTCAGAGTTCAAGGCTGGTTTGCTGCATGCTTTGTTTGCTTCTTGAACCTTCTTAAAGCCACAGCTGGGAATTTTAATAGCTTTCCCAGCTGCCTGTCAGTGATGGGGGAAGACCCAGCGTGACCGAAGGCCTGGTATGACTGTGCTCTCGCTCCCAGGTAAAATTAAAAACCTTCCCTGAAAGTAAACGGGGATTTTTGTCTTTGAAGTGACACAACTGCCCAGATGAGCTGCTGTTTAATTTTGGTGCCACCCAGTAGCTCAGTGTGTCCTCCATCTAACCCACCCCAGAATGGGGCAGCTCAGGAGGACTGCTGTGGAAAGTCCCTTCTGACCTTGCTCCAGGCCCGTGGGAATAGAACACATCCTCACCTCCCCCTAGCATCGCTTCCTACTCCTCCCAGCCCCACAACTGCTCACCAGCCCAGACTGGTGTGTTTAGACTGCACTTCACAGCTCCTGCACTCACACTGAATGTCAATGTGCTCTAAGTGTCCTGGATCTGATGCTACATTCTGCTGCAATACTACTATTATTATGTTGTTATTATTATTATTATTATTGCTGATAAGATGATTATTGGTATTTAACTACATCTTTATTTTCTTGGCTTTTCACAGCAAGCAAACAAGATTGTGATCTATGGCTGTTTCCCTTTCAGTGTCTCTGCAGCTCTACTGCAGAATGCCATCATCCACACCTCTGATCCCTGTGAGTCCTGTTAACGCATCTTGTTGGCAGCAGAAGTGTTCTTCCACTGCAGGTCTGATCCAAAACAGCATATTCCACCATCTGCAGCTACCTGCTGGTATCCAAGATGCAGCGAGGTGCTTGCTTTCTTTATCCAATAGCATTCACCACTATTTCTCTTTGGCACCAAGTGCTGAGGCTATTTTTTGCTTTCCCAAAAGCCAGGTAACGTGTCTTTCATTGCAGGCTCTTGGTAATAAGCAGTTTATTATACTTTGAGAAGGGCTCTCGGGTTTAAGTGAATGAAGCCCATGTGGAGGGTGGCTCCCGGGTCATGCACCCGGCCAGGGATGCGGCAACTGCAGCACTGACGCCGTCTCCCTCCGTTCACTGCATTGGCTGCTGCTTCTCCTTCGCCCCTGGTGCAGTGGTTACACAGGTGCCATCCTGGCTGAGTCGCCATCTCTATTTCAAGGTGAAATATGCCTGGAAGATATCCCAGTCCTTGGAAAATATCTTGATAACCTTTCAGCTGTCCTAGCTATGGAAGCAACACGGAGCCCTGCCTGCTCTGACTCTTCACAGGCTGGCTTTTCTGCTTTGCCTGTGTGGGTCTCACCACAGCTATTGCACCTGGACTCATATACAGGTTGTTTTCTATTCATGATTTTTTTTTCCCCAGCTGGTATCTTCCTCTGCAGATTATTTATTCCCTTTTAACTTGTCCGCTTGCACAAACATCAGTGCTTCTCCTTTTTTCCTCTCCTCCCACCCTAAAAACACAAGCTGGAGAAGCACTCTGTCTACTCTATGACTGTAAATTGGTGTGTGCTTGCTTCCTACATAGTCAGACCTCTCCCAACACCAGGATGGGCTCTTCAAGCAGTCTCACAGAAGATATGGCTGCTTTTGAGTGTACCACAAGTTCCCTTTTTTAATATACAATCTGTTAACAAAGGGGTCAGACATGGGGGTGGAGGGGTTAGGGGGTCCGATATTCTGATCTGTGCTTGACCTCAGGTTCAGTTACATTCTTTGAGGAGGTTCTTTATTTGTGTTTTACTTAGAAGAGAGGAAAGGTTAGAAATTGTTGTGATTTTTTTCTAGATCTTACATGAGTCCTCCTGATGTGCCTGAAAGCCACTGCAGTGTGCCACAGGCATGATTGTTATTGGTTTGTTCTGTTTTGTTTCTCTCCCTTTTCATCTCATTTTCCCTCTATGACCCAAAAAGCATCCAGCTGATAAATTCATCCCCTTTCATATCCATCTTCCCAAAGATGGGAATCTTGGATACCGTTCTTGTTATTTCCTCCTGCTTTTTATCCCTCTTCCTTGTAAATAAGCATAATCCCAGCCTTCACTTCTGATTACACGGGTAGAGGAAGCAGATCACCTCTAAAATCATGCTCTCCATGGGAAAGAGATAAAAAGGCCTAACGAGCAAAAATGACCTGGAAAACAGAAAATGGAAGAACCGTGGATTGCCGCCAGCAGCTCTGCTGAGGACCCAGCCTGCTTGCCAGCAACTGAAAAGCTGCTAGCAATTGTAGGTGACTAAACCTGGGACACTGTTTCAACGTCTGCCAAAATCAACAGTAGGCCAGAAGATGGCACATAGTGACTGCTGGACTTGTCTTCCAGTCCTGCTGACAAACTCCTGTCCACTTCCTAAACCCGTGCCTCAGTTTCCCTGCCTCTGGAATGGGAAGAGCTGCTGACTTGTTACCAAAGAAAGGACCACACGTTTGTGTATGTCAGGAGATCAGCAAACACAGCAGTGGGAAAGGATCAATAGAACAGATTGTGATGATGAAAGAGGCAAACTAAATGTCACTTCCTTCAAATGCCTAATGCACAGCCAAGGCTTAAGGTTGGCAAAAAACAAGCTAAAAAAAAAAAAACCTCCACATAATAAATACAAAGCATTCAAACCATTTGCACCTTATCAATAAGACAATTTCACCTTTTGAATATTATCAATAAGACAATTACACCATAGGGAAACGGGTCCAGCTTCTGTACTGCAAACCTTGACTCCTCTCCCTTTAGTTACAAGAGAGTGTAAACCTCTCGTACAGGCACAACCTAGACACTGAACCGAAGTGACTCCATCTGACAGGTGGGCAACAGCCTCCCCTTACCTGTTGATCACCACATCCTTTATTGGACCCAGGCTCAAATACACGTAGATCCCTATTTAGAAAGCTACTTAAGCACTTCCAAGATGTGTTCTGTTGAATTAAAGCATAGGACATTAAAGACTGTAACTATATAGAAAAGAACACAAACCCACATATATCTAGCAGGCTGAACAGATTTTAGTGTACAACATGAACTTCTGGTTCTGCAGAGAGATGCTTATTCCTATCTCCAGCTACTTAAGAACTAATCCTGTCTACCACGTTCAGAATTGTTCCTTTCAGCCCCACACCTGTATGTGAGGAGTGGTGGGACCACAGGGCACCCTGCTGCATTCACACATCACACAGGAACACATCTGACCTTGCCCTTAGCACACACGTGACTAGACGTGGCTCTGTGTGAGGCTATCCTGGCTTTGCTGTGCACAGGTACAGATCTTCAGCCAGATCCGAGGAGAACAAATCATGGACAAGAGCCATTCTCCAAGGTACTGTGCAAACACTGGAAAGAAAGAGTACCTTGAGCCTAAGGAATAAATAGGAAAAGTACACCGAGAACTCTAAAGAGCATTCAATAATGTTAATGTTCCTTAGATCTTTCAATATGATATTTTATAAAGAAAGAGTTTCAGCCAGCTTTGAATCAAAAGAGGTATCAAGTGAAGATGAACCAAAGAATGGGCAAGGGGTGGTAAGAGGAACGTGCATTTTACCTTCCATTCTTGCCACAGAACAAGCCCAAACCTGCTTAATTACAGAGTATAAGCACTCAGCTAAAAAAGCAGATCTAGTGTGTCTAGGAAGGGGGTAATAATTTAAGCAATTACTATATTTATAATAAAGCAGCTTTATTTCAGGTGATAACAGACAGGCAGTGCCCCAAGGCATGGTTCCTCTGGAACTGAATCCATGCTCATGCTCAGGTTCAAACTTACAGGTGCAGTGAGCCCCTTGCTTCTGTGTAGTGAATGAGATTTGGGCAAGAAGTAGCCCTCACAGCCTGACTGCTAGTGCGTTTTCTTACCATTTTGAAACAGTCCATATCTGGATTGCTTTCTTTCTATTAAGTTTCTAAGACCATAGTATTTACTTCTTTCATCGCCTAGGTGCGCTCCTTCCGCTGTTATATTCGGTAATTAACCTTTTCTGTAAACTTCTTTTAAAATAGGTTCCTTTCAATACTTTGGATTTATTTTCTGGAACTGGTTCCTTGAACTCTGGTAGATCCCAGCTCAGGCAACCAGACTGGCTTCCAGAGGAATTAATTTGCAGCATTTTGTGAGCAGGACAGAGCAGATAAAGAATAAAGATGAAGTGCAGACATTTACAATGACATACACATTCATGGGAACAAAGTTCTGGGGAATACCTATCATAATATTTCTTCCTATGAATGTTTTAGGAAGTAAAGTCATCTTAATATATTTCTTCTCTCCCACTCTCAGGAACAGTTACTACCACAGAGACCTTCTTTAGAAAGTTTATATCTGACTGCACATGTCCGGGACAAAGCCTTTGGCCCTGGTTGTCCAGGCATCTGCACATGTGCACTGGTCACAAGCAACTCAGCAGCACCCCTCCCATCCAGAAAGCTATATTTATCTATTTATTTATATAGCTTTTTTATTTTACTTAGGACAGTTGGGTTTAAAACTCTGATGTTCAGATGATGGGAAACTCTTTCCCCCTAAAGCAATAAATGCTACTGAGGGACATTCTGCCTCCATCTTCTTGTGAGAGTAGTATCTACGCTTCCTCAAACATAAATGTCTTTTACATAATTGAGGCTAACTTAATAGAAAAGATTGTGTTCTCTCATTAAGCACTACAGACCACATATCAAGAAAACATACATATAGAAAAAGAGGAAATAGTGTGTTGCCACCATTGCTGTCTGTGGAAATCATTGCCTTTACCCCTTGTCCAGTTTTTGATTTAGTTTCTAATCCCTTTAACAGGCTTTCCCAAATCCTGAGTAGTTTAAACTATTATTTAATATCATCTTTGCCGGGAAGATTCTCTGTCTCTGTCTGTGTCTCTTTATGTACATTATATTATGTATGCATATACACATAATATTATTATTCCCTTAGTAGCAATTAAGCAGCATAATCCACCTCAAAGATATTTACAACAATTTAAACTACCCTGAACCAAGGAGTTTAGAGGATTAGAAATGAGATTTAAGCAGTTACTGAGGGGATAATTTTTACTGTTCCTGGGCACTGCAGCACTGTTTGACTTTAAGGCCAGAGAACGGCAGGTCCAAAGGCTCTATCTTCAGTGACGTGGGGCATGCCCTGGGACAGGGGCTGTAAACTGGCCCTGAAAGTTGAAGCCACCCTGGATTTATCAAGGGAAAAAGAGTATCCAAAGATAAATACGTGGCCATGCCAAAGCAGAGCAGCATTGTTTGATTTTTCTGATGCCCTGGGTTGGGAGCCCACACGCCAGTGTCGCTTCGTGTTTAAGGGCACACCCTGACATGTATTTATACCAACACATTTATGCTTTTCACTCCTCAGCTGAAATAGCATTTGGCTGAAAGCATCTTTGAAGTGAAACTCACTCAACACATTTAACTCATGCATAATCCCCGGGGCCCTTTCCTCTGGTCTACCTTTGTCAGGAAAGCAAGGGTAAACTCTCTCTAAAACTGCCCCTTCCCTGTATGTAGCACCTGGAATGTTTCCCATTTCTCTCTGCCAGTGAGAATCTAACAATCAAAAGCAAAAAGTAAGGAAAAATTATTATTGCTTCCTGGTGAGCTCAATGTACCTCCCAAATAATTCTCCAGTAAATTCCTTCTCTTATTCTCAGAGTGTTGGTTTGTTTGGTTGGGTTGTTTTTTGTTTTTTTTTTCATAACTTATTTATTCATGAGGAATCTCTTCTATGCAAAAATGCATCAATCTTCCTGTCACACCCCAGGTGCCAGCTCATATTATCCACTCCAAAAGAGAGTGTCAGAATCAGAGTAGGAAATGGAGCTCTCTGGAGGGAGTGGACTTTCCAAGCTGTCGGTCTCCCAGGTGAGACTGTGCCAAACAGCTCAAGGGCAGCGCTGCAGAGCAGCTCCCAGCATTGGATCTCCTGCTCCCTTCTCCACGCAGGGCTCTGGAGAGCTTGGGAGCTGGGAAAATGTAGCCTCCCAACATGGTCCATTCAGCTTTGTTAATGAGACCATGAGGCAATTGCTTTCTGAACACGTTTACTTCCCTTCCTTAGAAATCTTTTCTAAAAGCACAAAAATCACAGAGTTACAGAATCACAGAATAGTAGGGGCTGGAAAGGGCCTCTGGAGAGCATCTTATCCAACCCCCCTGCTCCAGCAGGGTCACCCAGAGCAGGGGATGCAGGATCACATTCAGGTGGGTTTGGAATCTCTCCAGAGAAGGAGACTCCACAACCTCTCTGGGCAGCCTGGGACAGGCTCAGCCACCCTCACAGCAAAGAAGTTTTTCCTCATGTTCAGATGGAACCTCCTGGGTTACAGTTGGTACCCATTGCCCCTCATCCTGTTGCTGAAAAAGAGTGAAAAGAGTCTGGCCTCAACCTTAAGCTCTTGCTCAGCATTGCTCAGCTCCCCTCTCAGGCTGCTCTTCTCCAGCTGAACAGCCCCAGGGCTCTCAGCCTTTCCTTGTAAGAGAGATGCTGCTGTCCCCTAAAATTCCTGTATCCACTGCTTGCTAGAAAGGTGAGCAAAATAGCAAAATGCACGTGGAAGACAGGAGGCTGGAGAGGCCAAGAACAAGGAAGCTCTGTAGCACGGGGGTCACTTTTTTTTTTTCTGGAGATCCACACTTGATCATGGATGGCACAAGATCTCTGTGGTCTCTAAACTCTGAAGACAAATATTCATTGCTCTTGTGACTGTGACTCCTTTGCTTAATCAAGAGACTTATTAATTGGAATGACCTATTTACAAGCCTGTAAAAGTCCTAATTTGTGCATGTGCTGATTTTTTTTTCTCTCAAAAAAGCCCATATTTCAAAATACTTTAAAGTACCTGCAGCACTGCCATGGGATGGTGAATTGCCACGTTCACGTTCTAAAAGAAGAAAGAATCATTTGGGCATGGCAATGGATTTCATGTTTCAAGTGCTCAGAAGGTTATTGAATGTAATGGGGAGTGGGGAGGGAAATTACAAAAACAATGATAAATAGCTTGCTGTAGCCCATCTATAAATTTCACCTGCTGACATGGGTTAGTGGGCAGACGCTAATACCACCCTCGGGAGGAAGAAGGAAACCAGTGCTGGGACAGGAAGGGGTTAGGCAAGATTTAAGTGAGTGTACAGGAAGCAATAAAGGTTGTGGAGATTTAGCTCGAGTCTGGCCGAGTGTTTGATTGAATCCTTGGTTCAGGAACAAACTTGACAACGTTATCTGGTTTTGTTGTAGGAACAACTGTTCATTTGTCTAAATCCTGCCCTCAGCACTGATAAATATCAGCCTTCAGTTCACTCTCTCTCCCATTTGAATCACAGTACGAATCAAGCTCATCCTGCCCCCCCCCCCCGACTCCTGCACAGTCAGGAGAAGACTGGGTGCACTTTGGCTTAAGGAAATTTCTTTTATTGTTTTCTTTTGGGGTTTTTTAATTGAATTAGGCATGATTTGTTCTTCCATTTCCTGCCTCGGGTGAGTTTAGCCCAGGTGGTATCTTCCAGGGCAGGGCGGGCGACTTGGGTGAAACCTCAAAGCTGCCTAAACACGCCGCGCTCGCCGCTGCCAAGCCGAGCCCGCGTTTTTGCAAGTCCAAGTTTGGCAGGCGGCGAGAGCAGCGGGGCCAGCCCTGGGAAGGGCTCGGGGAGCTCAGCCCTGGCCAGCAGCTTCTCCGCAGCCTGAGCCAGCGTCAGGTGCCAGAGCGGATCAGCTCAGAGGTCCAGCCAGCCTGAAATCCTGCCTCTCCCCCTCGCCAGGAACACATGCAGAAGAGCCTCACCCCTCCCTTGCAAAGGACAAGTGCCCATCCAAAAATGTGCCCAGCAGGCGAGTTTCACTGTGAGTGGGAAGTGCTCGTTGTCACAAGCCCCAAAGCAGAGATTTGCGTTATTAAAATAATATTACATTAAAATATGAGTGCATAGATTAACTTTTACCCTGGGTAGTTTAACTGCAGATGTAGGCGGTATCGATCGCAGTGTCTAACACTTGTTAAGGCTGCTAAGCCCTTTATCTCAGTATTTTCTCAAGACCATGGCAGAGACACTGTGTTAAAAAAGCATTTGCTTTAGGTTTAGATTTAAACTTGTTGCTTTTATTTCCGAGCATCTCTCTGATATTTATTACAAGAAAGGGTGCACAGGAGTGACCACATGACCCCTCAGTACCATCCATTATTTTATATACTGCAGTGACATCTCTTACTTGCCACCTTCTACTACTCAATCGTCCATATCTTCATCTCAGTCTGTTTCCATACCTCTTCATCACAGGTTTTGTTACTCTTCTCTGGACTTAAAAATATGTCAGCCATATAATCTTTTATGAGGTGAAACTACCCTTACCTAAAACCAGCATTCTAGACAAGGACGTGCCATTGATCTTGCCATAAAAAGGCACTGTTAATTCTCACAGCACTATCCTTTATGCCTCACTTAAGAGAGGAGGATAACCTGATTCTGGGAACCCATTTCCAGCACACACCTAGCTGGAAAGAGGTTCAGGTTCTCTGAGTTTCGATGGCACAGCAGAGCCCAAAGCTGCATCTGTCAGCAGGGTCATCTTTGCCCTACACAGCTGCAAGGCTCTGCCCCACTATCTGTGTCCTGCTCGATGCAGATTTTGGCTGCCTCGTGTGGCCTTTGCTTGCCCGCTCAAAATAAAACTCTGAGCACCATTGTTGGCTGGCCATTGTCCCCCACGCCACGGAGGTGGCCACAGTGCAAGGCCAAGCAATAGCAGCTCCTCCATGGGGCCCAGGGCAAAGGTGGAGGTTATGACCTCTTGTGTATCATTAGGCAATTAGCTGGGGCCCTCTCTAACCTCTCAAAACACAGGGCCCTGGGCAAAGTGTCCTTCCATAGCCAAGCATGGCTGACCCTCCTCTGTCTGTAGCCACACTGAAGGAGTTTTCACACCCTCTCAGATATTCTTCTGTTCTGCATATGAAGAACATTATAATATGTTTTTCTTTCTGCATCTTACAAACTTGCAAGATTTTGAGGCACTGGAAGAAGACCTTGTTCCAAGAATTCCATAGACCAGGAGGGGAACCAGCACTCTCAGAACCACCACAGAAACAAGCTGGGTATTTATAGGTTTTGTCCAAGGTACTATCCCATCTCAAGATCCTGCTGTCAACAAAAATGGAATGTTTTTTACCCGAAGGGGCTCAGAAAAGAGGGGCCAGAACCATGTGTGAAATGAGAAGATACAGAAGGGAAAGATTTAAGGAATTAGACATAACTGAACCTGCCAACTCAGCTAAGCAGACCCCACTGAGGTCATTCCTGACTCCCCTCAAAATGTTCTCAGATTTGGTTGCAAGAAAATGAGCAAATCTCAAATGCTTTCTGTTAGAATAATTGACACCAATGTCCTCTGAAAGAGACAGTGAAAACAAAGGAAAGGGGGGATAAAAGGAAGGGAAGGAAGGGAAGGAAGGAAGGGAAGGAAGGAAGGGAAGGGAGGAAGGGAGGGAGGAAGGGAGGGAGGAAGGGAAGGAGGAAGGGAAGGGAAGGAAGGGA
>JANIJG010004257.1:0-15113 GCA_024611175.1 Megaceryle torquata | reverse complement strand
TGGGCCCCCTGCTCTGGGTGACCCTGCTGGATGGAGCAGGGGGGTGGCACCAGATCATCTCCAGAGGGCCCTTCCAGTCCTCACCGTGCTGAGATTCTGTGATTCTGTGATGTGCTGCTTTCACTTAGGAGAAGACAGCATGAAATATGAATTGGCTTCATCTAGGAAGGGAACAAAGATTTGACTTGATGGGCTTTCTGCTAATGATCCATCCTAGGACAGTAACGCCGCTCAGCTAAAGCTGCAGCACGGTATAGACCTGGGTGAGGTCCACCAGTGTCCCCAGCCTCCCCCATGCCACCATCAGACTTGCACATCCACTGGCCATGGTCCCCACCCTGGGGATGACAGTGAGGTGGTGGCCTGGCCCGCTGGCAGATGGCAAATGGGGACAAGGCTCATCAAGTGGGTTTTGCTCTGGCTGTGGCTGCGAGATGGGGTTTTCTTGTTTGTCTTGTTTTGTGGTTGTGTTGTGTGGGTTGTTTTTTTTTTTTTTCTTAAATGCGGGAAATGATTGGAAAACACTGAGAACTTGGCGAGGGCCAGCAGTGGAGGCATTTGAGGCATCCCAGCTAGTATTCCCTTCCGCTCCTTCTCGGCCAGGAAGGCACAGGCATCCCAGAGCCTGCCCCACAGACAGGAACCAGCTGAACCGTAGTCTGGGTTTGCTGCTGACAGTCTCCACAGGTCTCCCAGCAGCGCTGCGGTTGCAGTGGGGAGCTCTGCGTTCTCCAGCCATCCCCAGAGCTGGTGCTGAGGTCTAATAACCTTCTGTACCTGGGGTGGTATCTCATGAGAACAGCTCTCTGCTGATGGAGAAGACCCCTGCAAGCCTGGTATCGCTGTGCATTGGTCGTGCTTTCTCCCTTCTTCCTTCCTTCCCTTTTGCACCCTCTGTATTTCCAAGATTTGCCACGTCCTAAAAAGACCCTGTCCTGACTCAAACGAGCCCCTGATGAGCACCAGCACTTGCCACCCCGTTGGGTCGGTGCTGGGGCTTGGTAGACAAGCCTGGAGGAGACAGACAATTAATGCACTTGGTGCAGGGTGACAGATGGCCCCCAGGTCCCAGAAACCCCTCAATGCATTAAGCACCCGATGCCCAGGAGATGTTTTCCTTCACCTCCCCCCTCCTCCTCCTCCCAGGACCGTGCTGCAGCCGGGAGCGGCCGTGGAGATGTCCCCGGGGAGCGCGGGGCTGTGTGGGAACCGCGCGCCCACGTACGGCTCTGAAACGGAGCCGCAGCTGAAAAAGCATTCAGTGGGCAGGAGAGAGCCTTGACGTGGATCCCTGTTAGGAGGTAGTTGCCTTCAGAAGGCGGGGGAGAAAAACCCTTCAAAACCCGAGTCATAAAAAAATCACAGAGGGTTGGGTTTGAGGTTTTTTTTTATAGCTTTCCTTTTAATTCCAGGATATCATGAGTGGTTTCCCATCGGAGCAGAGAGGAGGTGGGGTGCTGCGCACCTTCCGAGTGCAGCCCGAATAACTAAAACCCCTGTTTGTGTCTCTCTGGTGTCTGTCCTCTGCGGAAGGCATGGAGCCCTTCACGCGGTTGGCTTGTGAGCCCACATCTGATAGGACTTTGCACACAGCCCACGCAGTTTAGGCAGAGGCAAGCAGCAGCTCCCTGCAGCCCCTTTCCCTCTGGCAGGGTCTAGTGTCACCTCCAAGGTCCAACGCGACACGTCCCTGGACCTGAGCACAGCTCTGCAGAGTGGAGCTCAGAGGAGCAGCAGATGCAGAGCTGGGGCCACGTGCAAGGAGAGCATCCTGACGTGGGATGGGGGGCCACCTACGTTGCGATGTCATGGTTGCGCCTCGGCAGCCGCAGGAGGAAGGTCTGCAGGGAGCCGCTGCGCGGGAAACCTGCCTGCTCCTTCTTGAACTTCCAGGTCTCCTCCTCCACAGAGTAGAGGAGAGTCAGCATCTTGTTGACAGTGTAGACGGTGTCACCCCTGATGATGGCGGTGAAGAGGGCTCCTTTGCTGTTCAGGAACTGCCCAGGCAGGGCGGTCCACTGCCGTGACGTCAGGTTGAAGCAGTCGATCACGCAACGCAAGAAGTCATCTGAGGGGCCGTTGCGCATGACGTAGAGGTTGTCACGGTGGGCCACCATGCAGTGCCCGTAGCTCTGGTGCCTCTTGAGCTCAGTGACGGGAAGCCATGCATCTTGCTGGGTCTCGTACTCATAGATGACAGTGGTGTCCAGCGGCTTCCACAAGCAAACAAAGATTTGCCCCATGGCTTGGGCGCAGGGTGCCGCCGTGCTTGGCTGCGGCAGGTCAGAGACGAACGTCCAGGTGTTGGAGGCTATGTCGTACCTCTCCACAGACTTCAGCGAGATCTTCTCATACTCCCCCCCGATGGCATAGAGGTAGCCCTCATGGCCCACCAGCCTGACATCATAGCGTAGCTGATGAGGGCTGGGGAACTCACTCCAGGCATTGGCATTGGCATCATAGCAGAAGCTGCTCTCCACCACCTGCTTGCTGGCCCCATAGACGCCACCCACAATGTAGATCTTGTTATCCATGGTCGCCATGCCGGCTAGGAATGTGCTCGCGCTCAGGGGCAGACAGGAGAGGGTCCTCCACGTGTTGGTCTCCTCATCTAGGTAGCAGATGGTCCTGGAGAGGTCCTCCAGGAACTCAAAGGTGGGTGTGTGGGCTCCTACTGCCACAAAGGTGCTGGGCAGGAGGGTCTCCACGTAGGCCAGCAGGTCATCAGAGAGGCAATCCAGGTACTCCTCCAGCTCGGCGTAGCTGTCCCTGATGTAGAGTGCAGCACAGTGGAAGAGGTCTAGGAGACCAAATATGGCAGCGGCTTGGTACAGCAGGATGCAGTTGTCAGAGTTGATGGAGTTGATCAAGTACTTGGCCAAGGGCTTCACCTGCAGGAAAGCGGCACACTCGACTGCCTGGAAGGTCTCCTCGCTGCCCAGGATGGGCCTCTCACCCGCTAGTACCCGCAGCATGGTGAAGAACCCGGCTGCACTCAGCTCCCCCAGCTCTATCTCCTCCTGTGTGCTCTCCTTCATGCCCGAGCGGAAGAGGGCACGGAAGTACTCGCTGTTCTCCACCAGCAAGGTTTTCTCCACCCAGAACGGCTGCTCCTCCACCCAGATACACACTCGTTCTGGGGCCCCTGCCCGGGAGTCACCTTCCTCTGGGGTCATCCTTGCTCGGGGACTCGGCAGCCCTCAGGGGGTGGGGGACATCACCCGATGCACCCCGTGCCGTGTCCAGGTGCAGCCCCCTCCTGCCTCCACCACTCCGATGCCTTTGCTGCACTGCCCTGTGGCCGCCACGCTGCTGCCTTGTCACATAAATACCTTTGGCTAAAGATAGCTGAGCTCGTGACTGGGGCCTTTCAAAGGCATCCGCCGAGCTCAGCTGCCCACCCAAAACACAGGCAGGGCTCTGGCGTCACAGGCTCTATCGCAGCCCATCCCGTGGAGGAGGCCTGGTCACCCTGGGTGCTGCTCTCCTCACTCTCGGGCATCCTCCTTGCGATGCCCTAAAGGGATGGTCCTCCCCCTGGGCAGGGCGTGTGGTTGTATAGCTGGGAAAAACAGGTTACTGATTTATTATGGCTTTTCTTTTCCCCTTAAAAAGTGAGGTTCATGGCCACAGGGAGGTAACTGATGTCAGCACATCTTGGTGCCATCCAGCCTGACTGTGGGAAAGGGGCTTTGCTCCCCCCTGACCATTGCCACAGGCAGGGAAAGCCCATTAGGGGACTGTTCCCTTGGTGACCCTCTGCAGGGAAGAGGCATTGACCAACCTGAGCGACATCCATCCATAAACCAGGCCCCAGCACTGTGGCCCCAGCAGGTGCCCTCCACAAAAATCTCATTTTAGGGGAGAAGGTGAGAGCTTTGCACTTGTGTTACTGTGATTGATCCTTGAGAGTACCCAGCTTAAAATACCACATTTAACTCACATTTAGTTCTTGACCTGTGTCCAAGGTGGGACTGGGGGTCCCCAGAGGGGCTCTGCTTCCTGGAGGAGAGTGATCCTCCCCATCCTCCCCATCCCCGGGGCTTACAGGGACTTCCACACTCCCAGACTATTTTGGGAGGGTTTAAAAATATCCCGCCTGCATTAACGGGCACTAATCCCAAGGGCTCAGCAGCCCCGCATGACCACGGGGCAGCCTTTGCCCCCCGGCTACGGCCCCCCATAGAAACCCCTCGGGGCCGGCCCAGGGGCCGTATCCTGCGGTCCCGTCCCAAATGGCTGCGATCGCCATGACAACGCTGACTTCAGCCTCCGCCACCTACTCGGGCTGGGAGCCCGCTGGGTGCCGGCTGATGGCTTGGTGCGGGCACTGGTGAGTACTCCCCTTTCCCCCCTTTCCCCTCAGGACCGCGCTTTTGGGTTTAAAAAGGGGTTTTTTTACTCCCCTCTCTGCCAGGAGCAGAGGGTGTCTGTGCTTAAATACACCCGGAGGAGCCGAGCGAGTGGTGGGCAGGGGGGTTGTACAGGCAGCGTGGCTCCCGGGTGCCGCTCCTGCCTGCGGGAGGTGCAACGAGTGTGCCGGCCTCAGCCAGCGGAGCGGGTCCAGGCTTCTGCTTGGTGCTGGGGACACTGGGGACACTGTGAGGTGCTGGGGAGCTCGGCGAGGTGCCGGGACGCGCCGAGGTGCCAGAGGCAGGCGAGGGGGCTGCCGAGTGGAGGCGTGGGGGGTTTCGGGGCTGGAGGACCCCGCTCGAACCCCCGGGAGCTCAGGGGACCGCTGTGGGATGTCCTCGGGGTGGCCGGGACAGCGTGTCCAGCCCGGCGCCGGGGCGGCAGCTTTCCTTACAAGGAGTTTGGCCGGGGCCCGAGCGGCGGGAGCCACGTTCGCGTTCTCCTGCCTCATTCATCAGCAGCCCCGGCGGTGCAGGGGCTGCTGCTCCCCCGGCCCCGGTCCCGGCTTCGGCCCCCGCGTACGCCAGCGAACCCCACGACTCCTCCAGCGGCGGGTTGGAAGGTGGGAAGCTGCGGTTTTCTTCTCTTTTTGGGGTGCAAAGGGTGGGCAGAAGGCTGGGGGGGGTGGTCTTGTCTTTGCTTGAGTGGGGTGCCGGCCGCACTGGCTCCAGGATGCAGATGGAGGATGAGTGGATCCCCCTCTCCCGTGCCGCTGAGCCCCCCTCTCCCCAGCCTGGGGCACCCCCCGAGCCAGGCGGTGAGAAGGTCCCCATCGGGCACGGCAGCGGCTGCCCCACGTCCCCCCCCTCCCCCGGTTCTCTCTCGCAGGACCGAGGATGTCCTCGATGTTCGGCAAACCCCGAGGCGGCGGCGACCGGCCGCCCCAGAGCCCCCTCACCGAGTGCAACGTGGCCATCCTGGGATGCCAAGGGGCGGGCAAGTCAGGTGAGATGGGTACCCTGATGCCAGGGGGATGGCCGGGCATCGGGGGGAGGGGGAGGTGCGGGGTGCAGGTGCTGGGAGGGGAACACCCACCTCACTCATCTCACCCACCTCTTTAACCTCCCGCAGCCCTGACTGTGAAGTTTCTAACCAAGAGGTTCATAAGCGAATATGATCCAAACTTGGGTAAGATGCTTCCTTGTGGGTGTTTTCCCCCGCCCGCCACTGTCCCCCATAAGCTTCCTCGAAGCATCCTTCCCCAATCCCACTTTTCCCACGAATATGGCACTTATGGGGAAGAAAAAAACCAAAGCCACCACCCAAAATTACAGTAAAACAGAAACCCAGTGGAAGGGCTGGATTTGACCCAAAGCTGCCTGTAAAAACAGAGGTGAAAGCAGTGGTCTCTCCACGGGCATGTCCCACGGGGAAGTTTTGGCTCCTCACATCACCCCAAAGAAACTGAAATGTGAATTTCCTTGGGGTGCACCTTGTGCCTTCTTCTCACTCCCGAGCGTGCCAGGCAGGGGAAGGGCAGGAGGAGCAAGCGGGGGCTGCAGGGAGGGTGGCCCCAGGGACTGCGCTTTGCAGCAAGTGGTTTGGGGGCATTTTTTTTTCTGCTTGTTTGAGTAATTAATAACTATTTTCCTAGGCCTGACTCCAGGGCGCAGGGAAGAACTGTAAATGATTTATCAGGGACATTAGAGAGATATGGACCTTGTCCAGGAACCAACTCCAGCCCCTAATAACTCATCAGCTCTTAGGAAAGAAAGATAAATCCTTTCCTCCTCAAATCTTTTTTGGGAATGTGTTTTCATCTTCCCACGTCCAAACCTTTCTGAAACGCATCCATTAGGACCCGACCAGGAGAAGGCATCTTTCTCCCAGGGGAACTGCTCAGCAGCTCTCTCTGCCTGCCCTTCTTCCAAAAGAAAGGGGTGCTCCCTTTGCCTGATGTATTGGGGAACAGCCCCAATGTCAAGCCCCCAGCTCCCTTTATCTCACCAGGTCGTGGCATTTAGATAAGAGCCAAGCTCCAGGCACAGTGGTGACCACACTGGGCTCCTTCTCCTCCCTTCTTCTCCCATGGGAGCCCACGCTTGCGGCTCGTGGGGGGAAATAACCACTCCCAGACGGGCTTGCCCAGCAGCATCACTGTCAGCACCCCCCAGACAACGTTGTCTCAGGAAGGAGCGAGGTAGAATGTATGGGGGAGGAGGCTCCTCATCGGGAGCTGAGATTTTTCCATGGTGGCCCAAGAACCCAGGGATTCACTTGGCTTTGGAGAAGACAGGACACCCCAGCCATCCTCACAACCACCTTTCTCCTTGCAGAGGACACCTACGCCTCAGAGGAGCTGGTGGACCAGCAGCCCGTGCTGCTGAAGGTGATGGATACTGCTGACCAGGTGAGGCACTGGGGCACTGCTGGTGCCAAACACCCGGCATGAAGTGGCTGGACCACAGCTGGACCACAGCTGGACCACAGCCCAGCCACTCCTCTTGCCCCCAGGATGGCCCTGGGAACTGTGAGCGCTACCTGCGCTGGGCCAGCGCCTTCCTGGTCGTCTACAGCATCGATGACAGGAAGAGCTTCGAGGGCTGCCAGCGCTACCTGGAGGTCCTTACCCTGCACGAGAGGGGCTGCCAGCGCCGCTGCCCTGTGCTACTGCTGGGCAACAAGCTGGACATGGAGCAGTACAGGTACCGGGTGCGGGGCAAGGCTGGCTTATCGTGCTGGGGAAGAGCTCACAGATCCCACCCCCATCCCTCCGGTTGGGATGGAAAACCCAAATCTGGATTTTTTTTTTTTACTGGTTATTTCCACCCCCATCAGTATTTGCCACGTCCTCCCACATCTCTGAGGTTCCTGCTCTCCTGCCCGGGAGGGGGATGTGCTTATTTTCAGCCTGCTGGTATTTTCAGCAGGATGTTTTCCCATTGCTGTGGTAAGGCAGCGTCACTGTCCCTGGGCAGGGCTTGAGCCCTCTCCAGCTCCTTGCTCCCCTCTGGATGTGCCCTTTCCCTGGAGCCCCTTCTTGCCTCATCCCCGCTGCCAGGACTGGATGTCCACAGTGTGTTTTTCTGGCCTTTTGTGCCGCTCTGAGGCCGTGCCGAGTGTTGGTCCCATGGGTCCCTGAGTCACGTCCGTTGCTGAACCCCCCCCCATGCATTGCTGAACCCCAGCATGGATTCTGGGAGGAGGCTTTGTCCTCCCCGCAATGAGGACCTGCCCCATCTCCTCCCTGCTTCCTGGCGCCCAGTCCCCTGTGTCCCTGACACGCATCCCCACTAGGCATGGGAGATTGATTCCTCAGGGACTCATGCAGCCCGTTATGCTGGGATTTAGGGAAAGGCAAAAACCCTTCTGGAACCACATCCCCTGCTTGTCCCGGGATGGGGGATAAACGGGTGCTGCCCTGGGAAGCGGACACCAGGTCCATTGCTCCTTGTCCACACTCCTCACTCCCTTGTCAGGTGGCTGCAGCCCCCTGAGGGCTGCTGCACCCATCCCCTCCTCTCTCGCCAGGCAGGTGCCCGCAGCCGAAGGGATGTCGCTGGCGAGCAGGTTCGGGTGCCTCTTCTACGAGGTGTCAGCGTGCCAGGACTTCGCAGGGGTGCAGCACGTCTTCCACGAAGCTGTGCGGGAGGTGCGGCGTCGGGCGGAGCGCAGCCCGCCTGCCCGGCCACTCTTCATTACTGAGGAGAGGCCCTGCCCACTGGTGGCCACACCGGTGGCCTTGCCCACCCGCCACGGCTTGGCCAGCTGCACCTTCAACACCCTGTCCACCGTCAACTACAAGGAGATCCCCTCGGTGGCCCAGGCCAAGCTGGTCACCGTCAAGTCATCACGGGCTCAGAGCAAGAGGAAAGCTCCCACACTCACCTTGCTGAAAGGCTTCAAGATATTTTAGGATGTGTCCCTATGGGTTGTGGAGGGGGTGGCGAGAGCCCCCCCCGTCCCTCCATCTCTGGGGCTGAGACCAGCTGTGACAGACCATGGGGCACCACAGTGGACAGTGGCCCTGGTCTCTGCGCTGGGGCGAAGCCTGCGGTGGCAATTTGGTGAGCAGACTGGGTGTCAAGGGTCTGAAATGGGCTGGGGCATCGCTCTGCCCACCCCCACCCCAGCTCTCATCCCCTGCCACAGTGTTTGCGCCCTGTCCTGCCACCAGCACCGCAGCCAGCCCGGCTTTCCGGGAGGATCCAGGTGGTTCCTGGAGCAGCCAGAGCCACTGGCACCAGCGGGAGGGTGAAGGGCAGTCCCCAGGGTCCCCCAGTCAGCTGGGGCACCCGGTGCCGGGCGATGGGAGGCCTGGAAAGAGGAATTAGTCATTAATCACACACGGAGGAACCCATCTCTCTCATCTCACAGGTCCCCTGACCGAGCAATAAGCAGGAGGAATTTTTATTTTTTAAATCCAAACGAGGAAGGTGCAAATATTGTTTTAGCTGACTAAAGGCCTCAGGGCATCCTGAAATTGATTCTCACACATTGAAATAAGTTGTACCAAAATAGCTGGGTTTTTTAACTGACTTTTCACACTATAGCATCCCTTTACAATGGCTTTGCAAGCACAGGTGCTTCTCTGAGGAGGACACGCTCCAAAAAGTCTTTGTTTAAAAGATTCCAAAAATGTCTTTAACTATTTCATGGCTTCTACGTGTGCCAGGCGAAGGGCGTGAAGTGAATCCTAAAGCAGACCAGGCTCTACCCTGGTCATAGGGCCAAGGGCTGTGTGTTCAGTTTGCTGCATCAGGTTAAATGTTCTGCTTCTCCCTGGAGCTGCAGAGTAAAATATCTGTGTGTATATTTGTACATATAGACATATATATATACACATGACTTTACTGATGGAGAGAGAGATTCAATATGGGATTTCAATCAACCACTTTGGATAATATTTTAATAAAGATGATTCCTGAAAAGAACAAAAGCACCTTCACTTCAGCGTGGCTGTTTTCCTGATGAGACGTGACTGCAGGAAAAGCCTCTCACCTGCCACCTTCCATCTCCCATCTCCTCCTGCCCCGCCTCGGTTCCCACCTGATTTCAGTGAGGGCAGGAGGCAGCTGAGGGAGGGGGCAAAGCTGGTGCAGGAGAGAAGGCTGAAGGCAGCCGAGTGCTGCAGGTAAGGACCATCCAGCTGGGAGCTGAAGCGTTCTGTAGGGCCTGAATGGTTTGACTTCAGCTGCCGCTACATGGGATCCTCAGGCCTCTCTGTGTACAGAGACGTGACGGTCCCGTCCTTCCACTGCACCACCACCTCTCCTGCTTTCTGATCCTGGGGATCCTGCTTTCCTAGCTCGGCTGGGCTGTATTCCCTCTGCACAGGCATCAGGCCTTGCTTGGCCTCCTGCTCGCCCTGCTGCTCCCTTCGCACTGCTTCTTGGTACACGTGGATCTTCCTTTTCCTGCAGGGAAGGCACACAAAGGAAATGTGGAGTGAGGCTGTGAACCCAGCCGCATGTGGGGACAAGCGGCTGCCCTCGGTGACAGTTACATCCATCTCCTTGCATCGTGGCTCCAAAGACCCTCGTATCTTCCTGACTCACCTGTTTCGTGCAATGTTAATGGTCAGAAGGAGAAGACCCAAACTCAGGGCCACGAAGGAAAGTGCAAGGATGGAGTAATTCCACGTCAGTGCTGGGGGAAAGCAGAGAGGCAGCATTAGCACGCACAGAGCAGCACGACCCACGGAACCCAGCCCGGCGTTGTCCAAGGACACTCAGGCTCAGGGTACCATGGCTTGGCTGCAGGTTGAGGGCGAAGGTGTTGGTGTCCAGCTCAGCACCCAGAGCAGAGCATCCAGGTCACATTTTCAGGGATAACCTGACCAAAGAGGTCACAGGTGGCTTTTCAACCTTGACCAAGAGCCATGAGCTGCTGTTCGCACAGGGTGGGAGATCTGGCCTTTGAAGAGCAGCACAGGGTGTGCAGCACAGATGGCAGCAGATGCTCCGTCCTTGATTTCTGTGGCTTTGAAGTTGATCCTTGGGGCACTGACCTGCCCATATCAATCTGCTCCCTTCACCCTGCTAAAATGACTGGTCATCCCAGACCTTTGCTCTCTTGGCAGACTATGCCTGGAAAGAGGCTGAAGCCCTTTCTGGGAGGAGACCCTATCTCAGCAAAGCCTCACGCTGGTCTTCACCCATGGCCTGCTTCTTCTGGAGGTGAGACTGAGGATTGTACGTCTGGGATTAACCACCTCCTTGGGTAACTCCCTCAGCTATCTCCATTAGGCAGGAGGGTGCACAGCCATGGACTGTGTATCTCCATCTCAGCTCTCAACCCAGGAATGTCAGTGGGACTTACGGTCTTCTCTGCGGAAGAACCAGAGCAGCTTCTCCAGCTCTTCTTGATCGACACCCAGCTCCAGGGTCGCGTTGCCTGCTGCGTGCTCATGCACCTGTGTGCTGGTAAGGGCTGCAAGGACGTACAGGTCCCGCTCTGCCTCAGCTGCGGAGGAGAAGAGCAGAAAGATGCAATGGTTGCTCTCTGCAATACTTCAGGCTAGAAATGGCTGCCCCCTTGGCTCCCGGCGCAGCCCAGCACAGCTCTCCAAGCAGGCAGAAGGCAGCCGTGAGTGAGGGCACAGCACGGAGAAGCGGAGAGTGCTTGGCTCACACTGCAGATCCCATTATGGTGCGGCACCCAGCAGTGGAAAGACCCCAGGACACTGATTGAGCCTTTCCAGGTTCCCCAGCAGCGTGTGTGTGCATACCACTGGTCACCGGGTGTGCAGCACTTACCTGCCTTCTCCTCACACACGCTCCTGTCTGTGACATCTTGCCATTTGGCCTTGAGGGCTCTCACGTTACTCAGAGCGACTCCTTTCCTGTTGGCCACCAGGTAGCCCTGGCTGCTGCCCAGAGGAGAGAGCAGCAAATCTGAGCAGTCCCAGCTCGTGCTCCCACAGACACTTGTCTGCACGGTGTCGTCCTCCAGCACAGAGAGGCAGCTCCTCGTGCCCCGATTCATCAGAGAATGGCCTTGCCAAGACCAGTCCTGGAAATCTGAGTCTGGATTACAGTTCTCCAGCAATAAATTCCCATCCATCGGGCTGGCTTGTAAACACAGCTTGGCTCTAGCATTTTTCATTAGAAAAGCTTCAGCGTCTGCAAAGAAATCAGCATATGAGTGTGACCTCTCCCTAAGCACAGGGTACATCTGCAGACAGAGTGTACAGGGCAGATGGGAATGACACCCAGTTCTGGAACTGGGAAATCAGCGTAGGGCAGAAGGAATTTAAGAGGCAAATGGCCTCCAGTCCAGCTTCTCTCTGCCAGGGCTGCTGGGCTCATCACTGAGCTTTCCCTGACCCAAGCTTCTCAGCAAACATGGCTCAAGCATGTTCTTTTGAGTGGGTTCTGGGAAGCCCAGTTAGGCTTGCCCTTGTGACTAGTGCTGTGCTCTGTTTGAAGCTCTATCTGTAGCTGTTCACTGGAGCAGAAATGACAGGAAGCTCCTCTCCTAGACTTGAGCTCTGCTGGGCACTTGGACATGGTGTGGACCAGAAAGTTAAGATCTTTAACGCAGGTCTTTGCCACAATACTATCTGTGTGCATTTGCCCTCAGCCAGTGAAGTGTTCATGAGATCACACAACAATGCTGGAAACTCTCACACACGTACATCCAGTTCCCATGAATCTGCCCAGCAGGAAACCTCTTGTAACCCCTGCTGAGCCTGCTGTGAGTGAGAGCCTGCAAAGAGACACAGCACGTGTGACCTACTTCACCTACACCATTGTCTTCTGAGCCAAGACTCTACCTTGGAGCAGGAGAAATGGGATTATCCAGAAGAACTTCATATTTGTATGTGCAGCTGGGATGGATCACGCCTTCGCTGGTGTTTCTTCAGTGCACAGATGCCTGGGAATGAGAGACGAGGTGAGGAGGGATAACCTTGCAGCTCTGGCATCTGTTTTCTTCTGTGGATGTGAGCCTCAGCTGCTGGGCTCATAGTAGACCTTTCCCTAACTTAAGCTTCTCAGCAAACATGGCTCAAGTGTGTTGTTTTGGGTGGGTTCTGTGGGGTCTGGCACATCCTGGCTTGTGCCACCTTGCCTAGGTGACCCCAAACAGATGTGAGCTCAGCTGCTATGAGCCATCCTCTCCCCAGACAACCTCACTGCCTCCCTCCTTGCTCCCCTGCCACCACTCTCAGACAATACGTACTTTGTGGACAGCAGCTACCTGCTGCCAATCCATGGATGGCAGAATAAGAGTGTGAAGATGAGGAAGTGGAGAGCTCAGCTCCAAGAGGAGGAAAAGCTGGTTTGCCTTTGAGGCAAAGGTATCTTCCATCCTTCTGGGAAGCAGAAAGCACCTCCTTGACCTTTAATCCCTCATTTGTCAGTGGCATCAATCCAGTTTTTATGGCTGCTTGTCCCACTCCGTTCTTCAGCCTTGTTTGGAGCGACCTGACCTGAGCAGAGGGCTCCTGCCTGTCTACTGTGCGTTCGTTTGAGATGTTTCTGTGGATCTCCCCAGCTCACTGCTCCACCACCAGCCCCATCTGCAGGTGAGTGACACCACAACGTACACGATGTCCTCAGACACACTGGCCCCACAGGCCATTAATTATTATACGAGGGCTCAGACTTTTACGATACTCTCAACTTTTACCCGCCTTTATAGCGCGGCCTGACGCTGTCTGAAACTGCTGCCTGGACATCGCTCGCTCGCGTGTTCCACTGTGCCAGGCGTGTCAACAACGCTGCTGCTGACTCCTCAGGGAAGCATTTGTCCTCTTGGTTATAGACCTACTGATTGCTACTATTTCTACCCCCCCACGCCCCCTTTGAAATGTCTTCACAATTCAAAGTTCACATTTTATAGCCAAGCAGGCGTGCGGGTTTGCTCTCCGCTGCCAGAAAAAACACCTGTTAGCAATTCTTTGGGGATAGGGCTCTCAACTACGTGGTCCATTTTGCCTCTGTGGTTCAGAAAACAGGGGTAAAGCTGGTCCCTGCAGTTAGGTTTGCCAATTACCGCACCACCCAGTTAAGCTTTAGCTTATTCACCCGGATTACTCCTCAGAAAGGAGGAAATCAAGTCTCGGGGCCAATGAAATCAAGTTACAAAGCCTGCTACACCCTAGTAAGAAGTGCCACTTGAATGTGTGACATCTTGCTGTGCGAGGTTGCCATCTAATCATTTGCCCAAGCAGGAGTTTTTGACATGCATGTTGCTGATTTTCTCCTGAGGTGTTTCATAACTTGCAGGCCACCTCCTGGTGTCCGCCCTAAAGCTGCCTGCCCAGCAGGTGTACTTGGAAAGCTGCTAAAAGCACTTCACTGTTTTGCTTCATAAAGCCTTCAGCATCACCAAATCTCTCCCCACACACCCCAGGCCAGGGGCTGGAATGTCTCAGGTACAAACCAGTAGTGGATTGGATATTTTTTGTACGTTAAGGGGAAATTTAGGTAAAAGACTCTAAGGGAACCCCCCTGTTATTTTAAGGATCTTTTACATCTACATCAAATTGACCAACCTTGCTTGGAAGTTTAAATCATCAGAGCTATAAACCAAAGTGTTTTCAGGGCTGTGTATCTACCCCAGCAGAGAACCTGATCAGGCTCTACAATGCTGCTTGCACCACCAGTTTCCCCACTAAGGAAACAGTAAGTCCCACAGTTGGGCTGGACGTGCTCTGGAGAGTTTGGAGCCTGAAAGAGATTTTTAAAGCCATCTCCTTCAGCTTCCCCTGCAGAGCTGCTCTGCCCCACTGCCCACATTCTGGTGCAGATGAGCACTGCTCCACCAAAGAAGCTGAGAGCAAGTGGCCGATGTCTTCTCTGGTGCTACCCTGCCCACAGGTCTCAGCAGTGGCTCTGGCTGCTGTTGGATGGGGATGACACTTTAGATCCGGGCCTTACACAACTGTAAGCCATGGACTTTGGTCTCCCAGCCCTCTGAAGATGCCCAAGAGCCTTCTAAGGTGGCTTCCTAACATGGGAAGCTCAAATGAAAGAAAGCTCGTGCATTTTACATTTGTATGGAAGGAGGTAGAAAGAACAGAGGCCAGCCACTCCTCAAGGGAACATTTTACCTGTGATATTTTGAGTTTATATTTACACCTGAACAATTCTGTAGTTTCTTAGTTTTAGCAAGAGATTTTCACATCAAAAGCTGAAAAATTTATATGCTGTGTGCTCTTCAGGAACAAAGGGGCACTGGACAATGCTGTCCTAAATCCTCTTGTTCAAATCAGGATCTGAGGACTTTGGTGGCATCCTATGTAATATCAAAAAACTACAGAAAAATGGCAAGTGACTGTTTTTTGCTCTACATATTGATCCCAGCACTTAAATGGTAAAATCCTTCCTCATGATGGAGGCCCTTGGAGATCTGAGACCCATCACATGCTCAAGGCAGAACTGAGGGAGTGGTGCTCTGAAGGTTGGTATAACCTGTCGAGGAGCCTGTCCTGTGCACACACATCCCCAGCTGCACGTGGACTCCTTCCAGGGCTGTGCACATGGTACTCTGAAACCACCGAGTGCTCTGGCTGTTGGTCTTGATCAAGTCTGATACTCGAGGCTCCTTACCAGGCCAGATAACAAGGTCAAGGGAGGGGATTCTGCCCCTCTGCTCCCCGTGCTCTGGGGAGGCCCCCCTGCAGTGCTGGGGCCAGCTCTGGAGTCCTCAGCACAGCAGAGAGAGGGACCTGGGGGAGCGGGGCCAGAGGAGCCCCAGCAATGCTGGGAGGGCTGGAACCCCTCTGCTGGGAGGCCAGGCTGGGAGAGCTG
>JANIJG010004255.1:0-21236 GCA_024611175.1 Megaceryle torquata | reverse complement strand
TGCCCACACTTGGCCAGGGTCATAGGGGATGCCCACGCTCGGCCGGGGTCGTAGGGGATGCCCACACTTGGCTGGGGGCGTAGGGGATGCCCACGCTCGGCGGGGGCTGTCGGTCAATCGCGCAGGGCGCGGGGGGTGGGTGGTTGCCGCCACTAAATGGGTTGGATGGGCGGGGGGGGTGGTGCTGTGTGAATTACTCGGGGGGGGGCTACGTTTCTCCCTTCCTGTCTCGCAGCGGGAGCCGCATTGCACCGGAGGGGGTGGGTGGGGGTTAAGAAGCGCAGCCCCCAGCCCCGCAGCGGGGACCGTGCGGGCTGTCGGGATGTCAGCCCGCCCCGCGCTGCGGGATCCGCCCCGCACCGCACCGGCGGGGGCGGGACGCGGCCGGTCGCTGCGGGGAGGGGCCGCGCCGGGGCCGCCCGCAGGTACCGGCAGCTCCGCCGAGGGTCCCGCTGCGGAGGGTGGGGGGGGAAGTGGAGGGGGAACGGGACTCGACACACGCCGGAACCGACCACCTCCGCGTGTCCTGCGGGGAGACCGCGGCCGCTCCTCTCTTATCTTGCTGCGTGGGGACGCCCCCGTGTTTTGCTGCGTGGGGTCCCGCCCCCGGCGCTGGTGGGGGGACCATGAAGGTGAAGGTGATTTCTGTCCTGGAGGACAACTACATGTACCTGGTCATCGAGGAGAGCACCCGGGACGCCATCGCGGTGGACGCTGCTGTCCCCAAAAGGGTGAGAGGTGCTTTGTGCGTCGTCGTCCGCCCCCCACCGGAGCAGCCGCAGCCCCGCCACGTCCCGAGTGGTGTGTCCCGTGGTCCTGCTCGGGGTCGTGTCCATGGTGGTGGCCCCACACGGGGTTGGTGCGTGCGGGGTCTTGGCGAGAACTGGGTGCATCCGTGTACGTGTGGAGCATCCCACCGGTGGGGTGACCCCTGTTCAGCCCCCCCCTTCCCTCCCCCGCCCCCCGCAGTGGAGGTGGGTGCCAGATCCCGCTCCCACCCGCCCCTGGGCTGCGGGGGGATTTCCACATCACCAGCTCTCCCAGTGCCCCAACTGGAAGCTGCGCAGACCCCAAAGCAAGTGAGAATAACCCGAAATAGGGCTTCGGAGCGCGTCTCCCAGTGAAGTCCCGTTTCCGGGAGGCAGGCAGGGAAGGCGGCAGCCGGGGTCACCCCTCACCGCTGTGCCCCCCTTGGGGACCCCCTTGTGCCACCCTCCGCTGCTGCACGTCCTGCGAACACTGTCGCGGTTTTTAAGCGTTTGTTGCTGGCTCGGACGTTTCCTTCCTCTTTGAGGAACGTAATCAGGAGCAGCCAGAGGGTTTGTTAGCGGCGATGAGTTTGAAGTTGGCATTAAAAGCCTCCTGGCAGCTCAGCCGCGGGGTTGGCAGCACCACCCGGCCCTTCGCCGCAGCCAGGATGGGTGGCACGGCCACCGTCTCCCCTCTGCGGGGTGACCCCGCGCACGGCCCGTGCCGCACCTTTGTGCTTACGCTGTGAAAACACCGCCCATAAACCACCGCCGGCCCCGTGGGAGCGGCGTGTCCCGTCCACCTGCTCCTCTCTGCATGACAGGGAGATGAGCCTTCATCCCACCCTCATCCTCTTGTTCTTCAGCAGCTGTATTTGGTCCCCTGGGCCTCTCGCCTGCAGAGTGGTGCTGTATGGGACAGATCCTGTGCTGGGGTGGGGACAGCAGGTGCCGGCTGTTCGAGGCTGTGCTGTGAGATGTGGCAGCTGTGGTGTGGGTCTTACCTCCTTTCTGCCTTCGCTTCCTACTTTTCTGGGTCTGTTTCAGTTGCTGGAAATCATCAGGAAGGAGAACGTGGTGCTCAGAGCGGTCCTCACCACCCACCACCACTGGTAAGAGCCACCAGCACAAGCTGGGGTCCCAGGGTGGCCGTGCCCATTGCAGCACTGGTGCCTATTCCCTTCTGTGCTGGTGTAGGGACCACGCGAGGGGCAACGAGGAGCTGGCGAGGCTGTGCCCGGGGCTGCGGGTGTACGGTGCCGATGAGCGGATCGGGGCCTTGACCCACAAGGTGACTCACGACCAGGAGCTGACGGTGCGTGGCCGCAGGACCTCAGGAGTATCCCAGGACTTGGCCCCTATGCACAGATCCTGCCCCACAGGGTGGCTGTGGCTGGTGTGGTACTGGGATGGTGGGGAGAGGAGCTGGGTAATGGTCCAGTCCCCATTGGTGACTGATGGGATTGGTGCCTTGGCCATGGCTGTGCTCAGGCTCCCTGTGCTGTGGGGCAGTCGCAGATGTGGCACCGTGGATTTGGGGCTGGGATGGAGGAGAAATCTCGTCCTGTTCCCAGTCCCTTTGGGGTGGTGCTGGGGCCCCAACCCTCTCCGGGGGTCCTGCTGCTCAGTGCCATCAGAGCAGGCACGTGCAACCTGGGACTCACCCGAACCACCATCCCCAGGTGTGTCTGTGACCTGCTGAGCCCTGGGCACGTGATGCCATGGGAATTTGGAGAGGGGTCCAGCTGCCTTTCAGGCCTGGGGTGACCCCAGCAGGATCCTGATCCTCTCTCCCTGCAGTTTGGGGCCATCCGGGTCAGGTGCCTCTTCACCCCCTGCCACACCTCAGGCCACATGTGTTACTTCATGTGGGAGGATGGCTCCCCAGACGCTCCGGCTCTCTTCTCAGGTATCCCACCATGCCAGTGTGCACCCCACGGGTACTGGGGACACAGGATGTGTCCCCTGCATGTCCCCCTTGGGTTTGGCACTCGGTGGGGGGTCCCACCCAGCACCCTGTCCCGGGAATCGGGGCCAGGGGACCCTCTGCACCCAAACCCCTTTCCCTGCAGGTGACACCCTGTTTGTGGGAGGCTGTGGGAAGTTCTTCGAGGGGACGGCAGAGCAGATGTACACCAACCTCACCCAGATCCTGGGGGCTTTGCCAAAGGAGACGGTGAGCGCCCCGCATCTCAGCCTCAGCCTGGGGAGGGACCTCAAAACTGGGAGGGAGCTCGAGGCTCATCCCTGGGGCTGCAGCAGGACTGGGATGGGTCAGACCCAGCTTTGTCTGCATGTGTGACGCTGGGTGCTTCTTACTGGCACTGCAGAAAGTGTTCTGTGGCCACGAATGCACCGTCCGAAACCTCAAGTTTGCCTTGAAAGTGGAACCGGAGAATGAAATGGTGAAGAAGAAACTGGCGTGGGCCAAAGTAAGCAGCTGTGCCCCTGCAGGGTGGGGTGGAGGTGGGCGTTGGAAGCTGACAGGTTTTTGGATGTCTCATTTCTTGGCAGCAGCGGGATGACGAGGACTTGCCCACGGTGCCCTCCACACTGCAGGAGGAATTCCTCTACAACCCCTTCCTGCGGGTCACGTAAGCAGTGCTGGCGCCTGGGGGTGCCAAGGGCCCCACTGCGGGTCAACCCCCAACAGCTACTGGCTCGTCCTGTCCCCAAACTCTGCCCCCCTTTTCCCTCTACCTCTTCTCCCATGGCTTCACTAGCTGGTGGGAAACCTAAGCCCCGAGGGAGGGGAGGGTGCTGGGATGCTGGGTCCTGCGCTACCCAGCACGGGGTACCTGTGGCTGGGTCCCATGTGCCCCAGCACCCACCTGGCACCAGGATGTGGATCCCCTGTTGTCCCTCCTGGTGTGCTCTGGGATCGCAGTGGCGAGGGGGGGGTCTCCATCCCGTCCCGTTTGGTCACAGCAGAGTTCATCTCCTTGTAGGGAGGAGCCGGTGCAGAAGTTCACAGGCAAGACGGATGCGGTGGAGGTGCTGAGGACCCTCCGGACCGAGAAGGATAACTTCAAGAAGCCCAAGGAGCGGCTCCATCCCCAGGCCGTGCTCGCGTTCGACTGGGGACTCTTCAGCCCCTTCCTCGAGAAGAAGTGAGGAGCCGTGCTGCTGGCTCCCGAAACGCAGCATCCCCATCCCAGGCGGTGTCTGGCCGGCTCTGATTCACCACCTGGGATGTGGCT
The DNA here is from genome assembly GCA_024611175.1 of Megaceryle torquata. Classification (NCBI taxonomy): domain Eukaryota; kingdom Metazoa; phylum Chordata; class Aves; order Coraciiformes; family Cerylidae; genus Megaceryle; species Megaceryle torquata. The sequence goes on along the minus strand of JANIJG010004255.1, from coordinate 17,287 downwards.
TCTGGTTCTAACCTGCTTGTTTGGAGGCTGCTCTGCTTCACCCCTTCCAGCCCTGTGCCCAGCTCCCCTGGCCCACGGGGGCTTTGCTGGGCACCTGCTCCCTAGGAAGGGAGTGTGTGGGTGCCCTCAGCAAGCAGCGAAGCCCCCCCTGGCTGCTGTGCTGTCATTGGTGCTGGTCAGGAGGTGTTTTGGGGGAGAGGACACCCACAGTCACACAGGGTTGGTGGGTGCAGGAGCTGCTGCCCATCCTGCAGCCCTTTGCCTGCGGACGCTCAGGGGACTGCAGCTCTGTGCTCCCAGCCAGCACCCACCGGGCTGGGATGGGGAAGCCCTCCTGGCCCTGCCTGCTCTGCTCTGGCCACCCCAGCACGATCCCAAAGGGATCAACAACGTTTCTCCATCCCCAGCATCCCAGCAGGGAGCTTCCCAGCTCCTCAGGCAGGGGTTTGGCTGCCAAGAGGAAGCCTGGAAGGAGACTGGTGTTTTTGCTGGTGTTCAGCAGCACCGGGACTAAGGGAAACCCTCCTTGCAGGGGTGTTTGGGTACTTTCCCCCCTGCTATTTTTAGATAGAATGACACAGAATCATCACGTAGGGATTTGTAACAGCCGCTGGCTTGTGGGAGCCACCGAAGCTGCTTATGCCGAGCCGAGGACGCTGAGGTGCTGTCTGTGCCTGGAGGAAAGCGTTTTCCAACCCTCTGCCTTTGCAAAAAACAGTTCAGTGGGACAGTTTTTAGGCAGCCAACAACACCGTGCAGTGACACAACCATTGCTGCTTTTTTTTTTTACCCCCCACAAGCTAAAAAATTGGAAAACCTTTGGCTGAAACCTCTATTTACGTTGCCTTGTCTTTAGAACAAGAGCTGGGCAGCAGCTGGGTCTCTTTGGCTCTTCAGCCTTCAGCTTGTGCACAATCGGTACTGTGTTGTTTTTTATTGTTAAGTCTTGAGAAATGTGCAAAGCTTTTATTGGGAAGGTGAGTTACCAACCAGCAAAGCAGGGTTCTCTTGTCTTTTTTTCTTTTTTTTTTCTTTTTTTGAGGAGGTGAAAATGAGAGGTTGGTGGTAGCTCTGTAAATAGCTGTGAAATTCCCTCTGCGGGGTCCGGAGCTGGGGCAGGGTGGGGGACTTTGGCGGGGGATAGTGGCACATGTCCCTGGTGTCTGTACCTCCGTGTGCCCAGCGTGTGCGGGTATCTCAGCTGCTGAGGTTACACCCTGCGTGGTTCAGGTGAGAACACAGAGGAGCTGGTCCCATAATCCTTTCCCGTATGTAAAGAGTGTTGATTATCGATTTTATAGCTCCCAGCTCTGGAACGGAGGCGACTTCAGGGTCTTTCTGGTGTGGATTGTGAACTGCATCTGTTCCCACCGTTGCCTGCTTTGTGGCTGTTTCTACCCCGGCTAGAAACTAAACTAAGGGTTTATCGTTTTCCTTTTATTGAGTTGTGGAGTTAAAATTTACTCTCCACCCCCCAACAGGGGAAGAACTAATCCTGCTGCACAACTTGCCTCAGTACTATTGCCTGAAAGTCACTCAGCTGAAATGTAGTGGTGGTCTGTAGGTTTCCTCTGGAAGTTTATTTATCTGGGAGCAGAGTCGCACCCGTGTGTGTTCAGGAGGTCCTGAGCCAGCAGCCAGCGGGCTCGTGTTGGCAGCAGCAGCTCAAAGGACGAGGGAAATTCAAGCTGTTCTCTCTACCAGCTGGAGCTGAGGTCTCGGCGTGCTCTGGGGGGGAAGTCTTTTGGTGGCTTTAGCAGCATCCACCTTGGTAACCAGGTAACGGGTGAGGAGACAAAGTGTAGAGCCTGAATTGTTTCATCTACAGCTAATTTAGCCTTAATTTGCTCGTGCACTCGTGGCCTGACGTGCGTGTCCTCCGCGGAAACAGCGTGTTTCTCTTGCACTAATGTACAGGGTTTGTGGTCCAGGATGTTGGACTGACTCGTTAGTGCTGTAGGTAAAACTGTCAAGGCTCAAGAGAACACGGGGTGTTATAAACCTACGTGTGGAACAGGCGCTCACTGGAACCACCGACTGGCTTGGGAAAGGGTGGGGAGGGGGAGGCAGTGGGAGATTCCTGCCTTATGAACACTGTGAATTCACCAATTCATCAACAACACCCGAAAAAATGTAAAGCTTTTAATTAAAAACATTTAAGAAAAGGTTTTTTACACTGCTGGCTTTCCTGCTTTGAGAAGGACAGGGGCGCATTCAGCCCGAGGAGCCGTTGGCAGGGGCGGGTCAAGGTCTGACAGCCCTACGCACGAGGTTGGTGGTGACGGGGAGAGGTTGTCTTGGACGAGACAAGGGCAAGGGTTGAGTCTGGGCTGGCTGCAGCACCCAGCTCCATCTTGGCTGTGTCTGCTCGGGAGGACCAAAGCCCCACAGCAGCTTGGTTTTAGGTTTTGTCTACTTAACTGTTTCCGCACAGCCCTGCTTCCTCGCCCCGCAGGAGCTGGAGAAATACTGCAGCGATGCCGCGGTTCTGAAGTTCACACCCCCTCGGAGCTGCAGCAGCCCCAGGGAGAGATCCCAGCATCCCACCCACGTTCAGGTCCAGCTGCAAATCCTCTCACTACCCCCTCCCTCTCCCATACGTGTCGTTAACTCAGAACAACCGACACTCAGATTAACCAGACCCAAACGGCGTTACTCGGTCAGCCGTTTTCCTGTGCACGGTTCTGAAAACACCCTACGTGAAAACACAGCTGGCGAGGCAGGCACACGTCATCGGTTCCACTCCCCAAACCCCAAATCTCTTTCACCTCCCTCTGTCTTCTGGCATCGTAACAATGTGGTGTTAAACCAGCCCTGTTTGTACCAACCTCTGGGATTGTTCTGGTAAACTACTTGTAAGGACTACACCTCGCAGCTGCCTGTTGTTAACTGTGTGAAGTTACACCTTGCAGAGACACCAGCGGCTCTGTCCTTCGTAGGAAGGAAAGCTGGCAAGAAATTCTTACTTGAAACACTGTGAAAAATGGTTTTTCCCTGGACTGAAGACTATCAGTAACTGGTGGTTGAGGAGGTGACTATTCTGTGACTCCCTCTGCTGGGTGTTTCTAGAGAGAGATGTAATTGCCCACAGTTATGATAGACTGTTAGTAATTAAAGGGGAAAAAACCAATCACTGCAGCTTTTTCTTAATAAAAACATTCACGTCACAGTTGAGCAGGCAATAGAACAGCCCCAGAGGTGACACTTCTCCCATGATCCCCAGGCTGCTGGTCCCCAACCTCGGGCAGGGCACAGACACCGCAGGGCAGTGAAACGTTAAAACAGAAGCCAAGGTCTAATGGGACCATTTAGAAGGAAATGAGGGTGTCCCGATAGAAACAGCCACAAAACTTAGTGCTGTGACAACACAGCAAGGCCTGGATGGGTGATACTGTCACGTGGCATAAAGCTCACCTCTGGGAGGCCAGTCTAGAGCAAGCCAAAGCCTCCAGTGCCTCCAGTTCTGGGAGGAACTGGGGTGTAAAAGGTGTGTGATTTAGTCCTTAACGACTGTATAGAGCCTGGGGCTTGTTCCTGCTCCTTTTGACAGGTGTTTTAAGTCAGTGTTTGGTTTTTATTTACATCTCCTCAATAATCATAAAGCTGTAGGAACAAGGATTGCACACTGACATGGGCATCACCTTCTCACCCCTAACAAGGGTCAGAAACAGCAAACTCCCCGGCCTGGCACAGAACTTTATCTGTCTTTTGAGAGTCTTAAACACAAACTGAGTTCAAAAGGCACCGAGTATCTGTAGCTGGGTTTCCCAGCATCAGTTGTCACCATTTGATGTTGAAGCCCGTGCTGGTTTTCTCCACGGAGTGGTACTGTGTGTGCAAAGCTCTCACAGCCTTCTCTGACTCGGCACCGCCCAGCCACCGCTCGTACAGTTCATCCACAGTCTGGTTCTTCTCTGGAATTTCCTTCTGAACAGACTCATACAACCTCTCAACTTGCTGAAGCTGGTCCTTACTGGATTCCCCAGCTGGTTTGATCTGGCCACCTCCATTTAAACAGCCTATGTGCAATAAGGGGTAGAAATGTCACTGAGTTTAAAAAGCACTCCAGCTTTTACCAGGAAAAAAACCTCAACTGCTCTTAATTTACTCTGCACCTGCAAATGGTTACAGCGATGAGAGCACCAGTATAACCTGGTTCACTCCCCAGTAACTAGCACGGGGGGCTGCTGCAGACCTAGAGGGGAGATCCTCAGCCTGGTGTGCCCCAGGGAGAGGGGAAGAAGCACCAGGGAGTTCTGGTGCTCATCCCACACTTGGAGAAACGGGCCCAGGACATGCACCCGGGTGGGAACCACCTGAGCCTTCAGCAAAGGTAAACTAAAGGGCTGTGTTCTGGGGGGCTGGAGGTGTGCTGGGAGTTGAGCTACGTGGTGTGTGGTTGCCCAAAGTGGTATCCTGGTGCTGTGAGCGGTGCAGACGCTGAGGGAGGAAGGCCAGAGCAGCAGCTGGGTGTCTCTCCAGGCTGGGGGAAGCAGCCTGTGCTCTCTGCTAGAAGGTCTGGAGAACCAGGAGGGGCTTGTACAAAGGAATAAAAGAGGCCCAAAGAGTCTTTTTTCATCACCATTCTCTGGTTTTGTGTAACTATAGTGGAAGAATCCCCTCCTGTACCACTCAGAACGCCAGGAGGGCCTCCTTCAAAGCACTAATTAAGCAAATGCAGTGCAGTGGAATTCAGCCATTGTTAACTCCTGAGGAATCACCCAATCTTGGTAGGGAAATGTAACACACAAAGGCCTCTGAAATTCTGATGCTGCAAGTAGTACACCTCAAGAGTCTGAAGGCTTTGCCACCACCTTTGGGATGAGGGGAACTGTCTGTCACAGTTTTGTAGAGCTATGGAATCCCTGAGCAGCCTTACCTGACGGGCAGGCCATGACTTCAACGTAGTGATAGGGAGACTTCCCTCGTTTCAGCTTTTGAACTAAGTTCTGGATGTTTCGAAACCCGTACGCCAAAGCAAAATGGAGCAGGACTGCTCCATCCTTCTCCAGTGTCACCTCCTGGAAGTCTTTGTTTCTGAGGATCAAGAGCAGAGAAAATGTTTTATCCAAATTAATTTCTATTTTTAACTTCAAAAGAGCCCCGTGCTAAAATAAAGTTCTTTGTGAGCTCTTATTCAAGAGAGCTGTCCTAATTCTTTGCCACCCAAAGAAAACGGATGAAGGAACTGTCTTACAGATCCCATTCCAGTCTTTTTGGAGGACCTGCCTTCTGGACTGAGTTTGCTGGAGAACACCTGGCTTGAATAAAACCTTAAAAGCCAAGCAAATGGAGCCTAAACACAAGTTTCCTCATGACAGGTTTTCTGGGTTGGCTTCAGCCAAGTTCTACATTAGTGAGACCACGGAGGAAACTCTTGAATTGTAAGTGGGTCGTGAAACCAGGGAGCAAACTGATGTTGAAGGTTTCCAGACTCCTAGGGTTAGTGGAAATACCTGTTCCTGATAAAAGAATAATTAAGTTCATTTTTCTCAAGTATATTCCCACTGAGACTCGGGGAGACTGTTTCTTCTGCTTCCTAGACCAGCAAATGCTCAACAGAAATACTGCTAATCAGGGATGCAATCAATTACAAATGGTACATTAATGACACAAGTGGGAAGCCAGCAGGAATCTCAGTCGAGGGAGCCTCTGTGCCTAAACTCAAGCGATTTGTTTTCAGTCTCACCCCAGTGTAGTTAAAACAGAGCCCCAAAGCCCCAGCACAGACTTTCTGTGGTGTGAGAGCTGGGTTAGTGAGGCAGCGACTGAGTGCAGGTGAGGAGGCCCAGACCAGTGAGAGCTCTGTCTTCTAAATGACTCTAAAAATTGTCTGCAACTCGATAGTGGGAAAATCCATCAGGCCAGCATAAAGTGCGTGGGTGGTGAAGGGGCCCGAAGTCTCCAAGGGAAGGGCTGCACGGAGCGCTGGCTGATTTATCGCTCGGCAACTGTGGGAGTCAGGAGCCAATTCCCATGCTCCAAGTGAAACGTTTAACATTGCAAAGAAAGGCTCAGCCCATGGGTAGAGCCTGAACAGAATTTCAGTGGAAAAAGAGCTTTCTGTAGGACTCTTAAACTTCTTACTTTAAAGGCTTGTACTGAATTGTATCCACTTGGATTCCAAAGAGCTCCTTGGCCGCGTGCTTGTAGATGTGCTCCAAATAGCCACCGGAACCCCCTCCGGCGTGGCTCGTGAGCTGCTCTTCTGCAGCACTGCTGAACCTGGGGGAAGGGAAGGAAGAGGTGGTTTGAGGGGAAACTTTGATAAAGTAAAATAGCCAGCACAAATGCAAAAGTCCAGGGGACTCCAAAGCAACAGAACAAGCCCCAGACCAGCTCTCTTCTGAGCTCCTCCCTTTTCCCTTTCTCCTGGGATCCAACTATTTATAGCTTCAGAGCCCAGGAGGTTTAACCCTGTGCTGCCCAGCATCCTTTGGCTCAAGCTCAGTGGAAATACTGTCACATGCCACCACCAGGCCTGACCCAGGCACTGCCACTTTCATCTGGCTGAGTTACAGGGCAATTACCTGACACATGCATTTAGTTGGATTCCTGATTAACACCTCTACAAACACCCTGGGTTATGCTTAAAAAAGGGAGGAGGAAAATAATCCTAGTGTGGTGGGGCTGGAAGGGCCCTTTGGAGATCATCTAGTGCCACCCCTCTGCTCCATCCAGCAGGGTCACCCAGAGCAGGGGGCCCAGCAGCGCAGGGTCCAGGGGGGTTGGGAATCTCTCCAGAGAAGGAGACTCCACAGCCTCTCTGGGCAGCCTGGCACAGGCTCCCACACCCTCATACCAAAGAACTTTCTCCTCCTGCTCAGCTGGAACTTCCTGGGTTCCAGTTTGTGCCCATTGCCCCTTGTCCTGGTGGTGAGCACCACTGAGAAGAGTCTGGCCTCATCCTCTTGCCTCCTGTTGATCAGTTCCCCTCTCATTCTTCTCCAGGCTGAACAGCCCAAGCCTAATAAAGCAATGGTGCTGTGGGTCTGCACAAGCTGCACCTCTCTTGGGGAGCACAAGCTAGCAGGAGTCCTGGCTCAGTCAGGAGACATCTCACCAGTGCTAAAGCTTCTCTGCAACGCCAACAAGAGCAGCTTTGTTACTGAAAGCTCTCGTCCTGTGGCACAACACATGTTATGAGAGCAGCCACTTCAAATGTGGTTGCTGGGATGTTGAGAGACCACTGCTGGGAAGTACCGGTGCTATGGCCACAAGCACAGAGAGGTGAAATCCCTGTGGCTGTGGTTTCGTGTGCTTAAAGCTGTGTAGCAAAGGTGATCAAAGCTAACGATGCCAGGACATTAGCTCCATACACGGCTGTTCTCAGCAAGGTCCTGGTTCAAGTTCAACGTGGTTTTGGTGTTGAACAACGGTGTTAATGTAAGATCTGTAACTTTAGTTCTGCGCAAATAATTCCCTCTGGGTGACAAGCCAAAACACAACCAACTATTCCGAGGTCAAGATAATGTTTCTTGAGAATAGCTCACCAGATGGAAGCCGCAACAATAGCTTTTGTTAGGGGAGAATAACAAGATGAGGGATCTGCTTAGAAGCACTCATCAGGCAGTGACACTTGGGTTCTCCTCCTAACAGCTGCAGAAGGGAAAACACTTGAACGCGGGCCAAACTGTTTCAAGTCAAATGGAAGATGTTGCCTCTCGCAGATAAAATCTTAGCTTTGGAAGAAGCGCAGAAGGCAACGCTTTAGCCCACCATCACCCTCAGAAACTATTTTAGATTTGATCTTGTTTACAGGAACTGAGCTTCATTAACAAAACATTTCAGTGTGTCTGGCCTCACGTACTGCTGCTCTCTTAAAAGGAGGCTGCCAGTAAGCTCCAGTGCTGGCCCGGAGCAAATGGTTATACCAGCAAAAGTCTGGGGATTTCTGGCACTTTATCTCCTTCTTGCTGCCAAATGTAATAACCTCTTAATGGGCTTTTCCACGTGCTGGAGGATAAAGCCCAACAAGAGCGGCTGGACCGTGTGTGCGAATGCTCCGAGCTCTGAGGGATACGTGCTGTTTGTAACCAGGCAATTTACTGAGTATGTTAAAGCGAGCAAAAGGTTAGAGAGGTGCTTTATCACCACAAGCATGAGGCCTGGTGCTCAGAATGTACTCTGCAGAAGCTGGCCAGAGATTTTTATCAATTAATTAGATGTTCAGCTCTGTTATAACCGACACTTTCATAATATCTTTTCCTAAGGGAACCCAAACACTTCAGAATCTTTTTCTCCTCGATGTTCTGTTAGTGGTGTAACAAAGAAGGACTTGCAGAAGGACTTGTTTACACGAGCAACTTCTCAAGCTATACTTTTGGATTCAACCATGCTGACAGTTCTAAGTGGGGATGCTTTTCATTGTTGATGTGAAAGCAATCGGAGGCACGCGCTAGGTCGGAGAAAAGACACTTCATCCTGGAAAGAGTGTGCATAAATAGATCTGTAGCAGCAAATGTGTTATGTGAAACCTACACCTACTGATCACTGAAGTGTGGCAGAGGGAGCTGAGGCTCTGGGCATGCACAGTAGGTTTTTTTTTTGATTTAAGTATCCCTTACACGAAAGGGGTTGGATGACAATAGCCCTTCTCTACCTCTTATTCTCCTTTTTTCAGGAGCAACTAACGTTTCTAACAATTAAAGCTAATCTAAGAAATAGGCTGTATGGAAGGACGCTTTCCTTCACGGCTCTAGCAACATCTGCGTGCTGCTCAGGCCATTCTTGAGCACATGCTGCCAGTGGCACGTGGTTGGACTTGAAAGACTTGAAGCCCAGTTAGAAATAACCCAGATTTCCAAATAAGAGTCACATCTGCACAGGGTACGGCTGAAAGCAGACGAGTGTCACGTTCTACTCACGTGCTAGATGCTGCATATTTAGAGTACCAGAACATCTCCTAAAAACTGAAGGGGCTAAAGCTGAACATTTTTGAATCATATACTTAATCATTGTTGAGAATTCTTAAAGGTTGCTGCACGTGGAGCCTTTCTGTTTGTGGATGTGCAGAGTGCTACAAAGATATTTCTTTTAAATGGAAGAAGAGGACGCTTTGGTTCAGCGTTCGGTGCAGAGCCCCCACTGCACATCTGTTTAGACGAGTAAAACGTGATTTTAATGTTTCTGTAGTCACTTGGATCTCTGTGAAGTTGCCACTCAGACAGATGTTACTTTTCAGTTGAAGCAACTAAAATCTCATCTGGTTTGCATGTGTTTTAGATCCCCCCCCCCTTTTTTTTTATTTACTTATAAAGACTCCTAAAGATTAGCTGAGTGATCTAAATATATCTTATCCTTTAATTTTTGGAATCCTTACAGTAGCTCTGATAACTAGGAACAGGGATAAGCAATCTGAGTACAGGGCCATAATGGGCTTTGTTTCAGCAAACTCTTTTCTTTCAAAGTCTGCAGGTAGATGATGATTTTTTGAGGGATTCCAGCAGCTAGACTGTGAGAAATGGGAACTGAAGGAAATGTCTGTAGCCCAAGTTGTACTTCTCTGCACAATTATTTTGCCATGATACTCTTACTGAGCTAATTCTAGCAATCCTGCTGATTTATTGAGCACTGCTAGTCCTTGTGCTACTAAGATCTAGAACTAGAGATTCTCCAAAAGTGGGAAATTATCATGTTCTGTAGATAACTATAATGCACAACTGTAGTGATTCAAGTGATGTAGGAAAGCAAATGAAATGCAAATCCATGCAGCCTTGTGTGGAAAGGCAAATTCTGTTGAACTTGTGAAATAATGGGATGAAAAAGAACAGGCCTGGAGATGCAAATGAGATTTTGCTCTTACATGGTATCCAATGGAGCAGGATCTACATCTGACAGGGACACTCCTTCTTGTTCCAACAACTTTAGCACTTCTCCTAAAAACAGAACCACAGACATGAAGAGTTCTTATTCTGGGGACAAAGGAAAACAAAATCCCACAGATCAGTACATCAGACTGCATCGTAAATTTTTACCAGGACACGATTTGTGTTATTACAGTGTAATTACACAGCAACATCCTCTATTGGAGACAAAGGCTTATTAAAACCAGCCAACAGCTCGCCCTGAGGCATCCAGAACTGGCTCTGCTTACCTGTGGTGATTACACAGTCCACGTCACGAGTCTGGTACTCTTGGTTGAAAAAGTCTGGCCTGGAAGCCTCTAGTTTTTTGTCATAACAGGGCATCACTGTTACGTGGTATATCTGGTCAGGTGTTAAGTGCTGGAAGACAGAGAGGTGCAGCTGGGTTGGCCAGTATCAATCCTATCTTGAGGGAGATGTTTCCCAGGTCCAAGTGAGAATGATGACACTGATGCCACCAGGGCTCTGGAAATACTCCCAAGTGTTGCTGAACATTGATTTACGCGTAGATAAATGTGTGTGTGTATGTATGAAGCTATTTCTCTCTCAGAGCCTGATTTTAGTTTGTAGTAAGTGTCAGCAGCACTGTCTCTTGCAGATTTCCCCCCACCTCCTTCTGCTAGTGCAGAGGATCTGGACAAAGTCAGCCAAGGAAGTGAATTCCTCATTAAGCAGTCAGAGAATAGGCTTCTTCCGTGCTGCTAGACCCCAGCCCTTGCATCAGCAACTAAGAAATGATCTGGAGTCAGACAAAAACCTCATGACAATCCAAGAAATAAACCCAGGCTGAGGAAACAAGTCATTGACTCAAGGCCATTGTTTCAGTGTCTTGTGCCAAATGATTCTTAGCAGCTGCCAATTTTTTAACAAGTATGCAGATGTCAGCGTTTACTTAAAGCAAGTGTTAAACTGCTGCTCGTTAATGGACAATAAATCACACAATCAGAAGTGGTACTTAAGTTTCTTACTGGACAAATCTAGGCTATTAGTACAACTCTAGTCTTTAGATATCAAATTTACATTTGGAAAGATTCCAAGGGTTAAAGACTGAGATCAGAACTAAGTCAAACTGAAACAGAACATTAAGCTGGGAACGAGCGTGTAATTTTTAGACAAGACATGATCTGCACGTATGCACTGACTGAAGCTGGGGCTAAGGATAATTTATTTTAAGTTCTTCACCAGCTTGGAAGGACATGAAAATACCACACATGGATGAGATGGGAACACAAATACACCGAAAAATAAGTTTCTCTGGCCATCCCAAATTACAAGAGGTTTTAAGGAAGGAATCCATGCAGCTGCACTTAGCATTTCTGTTCTGCTTGCTGACTTAGATAAAATAGAAGTGAGAAAGATGCCGCCTTTGCTGGCTACTGCCAAGTAATTTCTACCTTTAACTAACGTATAACAGGTAGCAAAATAAAATAAATAAAAAAATATGTTAAAGCATTCAATTGGAGCAGTTTGCCAGTAAGCACAGCATAGTTCAGACCCTTACCTGCTGTTCTGCAAAGTGGCCCTTGATCAAGGAGCCCATGACCTGCTGGGGAGACTTGGTGGTACTGATGTAAGGAATGATGAAACTGCCGTGGGTTTTCTCTGCGTAGCAGATCCAACCTGAGAAGAGTGTAATTAGCAGGTGAAATTACAAAACTAATAAGCAGCCCTTTGCTCTCCCTACCCTGCCTCCAACCCCGGGCACAGCACACATTAACAACCATTTTCAGCCTTGCTTCAGCACAGGGAGCAAAGGAAGTGTAACACAAGCCTCACCTTGGAGATCATCAGGTAAACATATAGATCGCTACCGCTATTAACGCCAAGATCTCTATACTGTGAACAGAATCATCCCATGAGTGAATTTCCCCCCTTGAACTTCTCCGACTAGCTTCTTTCTTTGTTTGTTTGTTCTAGTGTACTATTTGTACTCTGGTTTATTATTTCCATAACTAACTGAAGGCCATACCTGGGCAGGCAGAAGCTAGCATGGGCAAAGCCTTTTTGTCTTCAGATTGCTTCCGGAAGCGTTGTAGGAACTCTCGTTGGCTCTCCACCAGGCTGAAGTTTCTTGAGAAAGTGGTATCAAAAACATAGTGCACACCTAGGCAGTATGGCATCCGTGTTACAATTCCCAACAGAGATATGGCAAAGGACAGCAAAAAACCTCCCGTTGGACCCGATTCCCACCACACATCTTATTGACAGGTGTGGAGCTCTGCAGCTGAGAGCGAGCATTTCTCCTGTCGGCACGGGGAGACGAGCACAAGGGATGGGAGGACTGCAAATGTAAAAGATGAAGTTCCTTCCTTCCATCACTCCAAGTTTATGACATAACTGAAGCTGTAGACAGTTTGTATTTTAGCTACTACCAATTATGAAATGTTATGAGTCCCTGGGAAGGCTGAGTCACATCAGCCTCGTGTGGTCATGACAGTTATGCTTGCAGTGTACCCCAGGACCCCCTCTGTTGTGAACAGAACAAGACCAGGCTTACCTAAGCTCTTGAAGAACGCGGTCAACTTCTTTGCTGTCTCCAGAACACCCATTTTACATCTTGCAGCCAGCGAAGCTCTGGATTGTGGTGAAACAGAAACCACCACCAACTTCTGTTGACTGGGAGCGGCAGTCTTGGGGGGAAAAAACCCAACCAAACAACACCCTTCAGACACTAACATGGTGTGTGCAGAACGTTCTGCACACTAGAACATCATAAAGTATCTATCGATTGGACTCTGCTCTTAAAACTCTCTTCCAGCCAAAACCATTCTATGATTCTATCTCCCAGCATAACTCTAAAGTCAGTAACTCACTACATTAAAGGTCCATTCCAAACCCATGGTTTCTCTTTAAAAGCCAGAAAACAAGCCCACAAGAGTGCACTGTGAATGTCCTTGAACCCTTCAGATCTCTGAGACTAACATTTGCGTGCTGTTTCCACATGTGCTTCTGCAGATCCATCCCACCAATCTGAACAGATCTCAACTCCGCAGCCGACCGAGCCCTGACTTGGCACCTACCTTGTTAAAAGTCAGCATTTTGCAGAGCTCTTCGTGGCTCTGTTGAGTGATTAGAACACTCTCTGCTGAGGTAATGCAGCCGCTGCAAGCTAAACAGTCGTTCAGAGTGATTTTAGCCTTTTCCAGCTTTTGTGCTCCTCCATCCTGTAAAGAAGCAGATTAGACTCCGTTCTGATCAGGTGTTGAACTAGGCAGAGGTTTTCCCACCTGTCTTAGAATTCGTAACAACGATGTTGCTCTTTTTGTGCTCTTGGTTCATCGCTAAAAATAAGTAACTTCTATTCTTAGGAAGAGGAAGACAAATATCTTTGAAGTTTGCTGCTTGTCAAAGAATCATTTGGCACAAAGATGCAAATAAGCTGGGGAAATTTTAGCAAGACCAAGAACATAACTTGCATCAAATACAGAACGGTTGCTTAAGCATTATCTGGTGGGCTCACATTGCTCCCAAACACTGAAATGACATGATCCCAGAAACAAACAGGGTCTGTCTTGCTCTGTTTCTCAGCTCGTGTGTGGCTGAGGGCTGGGTTAGCACAGCTAACGTGCTGTTTTAACCTCCAAACTGGAGACCACAGAGATCCCGAGACCTTCAAGCACCAGCCTTGAGCGCGCAGGGAGCAGCGCCCTGGGGAAAGCAGGCCAGCCTTGTCACCTCTGTGACGTGCTGCTCACGTTACTGGACAGTACTGGAGCTCTTTTTTTCACAGATCAGTACATCAGACTGCATCTTAAATTTTTACCAGGACACGATTTGTGTTGTTACAGTGTAATTACACAGCAACATCCTCTATTGGAGACAAAGGCTTATTAAAACCAGCCAACAAATTGCCCTGAGGCATCCAGAACTGGCTCTGCTTACCTGTGGTGATTACACAGTCCACGTCACGAGTCTGGTACTCTTGGTTGAAAAAGTCTGGCCTGGAAGCCTCTAGTTTTTTGTCATAACAGGGCATCACTGTTACGTGGTATATCTGGACAGTACTGGAGCTCTTTTTTTCACAGGAATGTGAATTTCACTCCGTCTGAAGAGATTGTGTAGCCAAAGAACAGGCTCTCTAACCTGTTTAATCGATGCTGGGTGTTCTGCAATCTGCATGCAAGATCTACACGGGAGAACCGCACGGCAGCGCACCAGAGACAGCGTGTGGCTCGCCGCTTATTCTTCCCTAATTTTTGACCCAAATAAGTCAGTTTTCCCACGAGACCCTCCTTTTAAACGTCACTTCTTAAAGTCAGAAACAGAGCGAGCAATTAGGTACTAGTAAATTAATATTTTAAAATAAGCAAGCAGACTCCTCTGGGAGGGCTGTATCCCCCTTTTTTAGGTCAACATCTGCCTAAAGTGAGAAGTGCCATTTCTGGGTGACTTCCCAGCTTGGTTAAGTAAGAAATGATAACCTTTGTGTGTGATAGTTCTGCAAAACTCAGCGGTAATTCTAGAAGGAGGAGGCTTCTGTATTCTGCAAGCTGTTGAACAAATGACCTGAAGGATTTATGAAAAAAATCAGAGCAAAACTTAAGAGTATCCAGTTGAATCTCTTTGAGCGCTCCTCTCAAATATGAAATATTTGAGCTCCACTCAGATGAAATAATGCAAAAAGAAAAGGCATTGTCACAAATAATCTAAGAGTTGTTAATACTTAAGTACTGGTGGCGAAATAGCCATTCCAGCTTATCTGCACTCTCACTGAAAATCATCACTGATTAATGTCAGTGTTTCAGAGCATCAAAGACCGGCTCAAAATCAGAATTACTGCTTATCAAACCAGGTGATTAAAAAGTTGGACTTTGGCAAAAAGATATGAGAATGCTGACAGCAACTTTTCTAACACCTTGGTCCTCTCCGAGGCATCGAATAGCTGCAGACTATTGAAATACTTCACGACACGCTCACGTTTTCCAGATGTTTTACACAATAATGAAGAAAAATCGCACTTACCTGGTTGATCTGAAAGTAGCTTCCATCTGCTTCTATTCTGATCTTAGCTGCTGCTTTTCCAGCTTTTTTTTCCACTTTTACAGGTTTGATACATTCCTGAATGAGAAAGAAAAGCCCGAAAGCAAGGAGATGAGCCACGAAAAGGTAAGAAGGAAAAGAAACTCGAGCGATCAAACCCAAACGCCAGTTCCAGCCTCAACGCCGCTTACCCTGCCTCAAGCTACACTGCATTTACTTACAGCTTCTAGAACCACCAAGGGAACGAGGTCAAAGCAACAGAACTTCTTACCCCTTTTTTACAGAAGGAACACTTTTCCAGCATCATACCAAACCCAAAGAGGATAATTTCACCACTTTTTCTGGGGAATGTGGCTGGTTTATGGAGCACTGAGAGGAGCAGAGCCTTGCCTGCACAGCCCTCCCCTCTAAAATGTGACAGCTGATAGGGAATTCTTCTGGCAGCCCTTAACCCAGGGAGGCGGGGTCACTACAGGCAGCGTGTGGCTCCTGCCAATGAAGTTTCATTTCACATCGAGAGGGCTCTGACGACCTCCCATGGACTCCTTCCAGCTTTCTGTGCTGGTCTCTGATGAAGTCTCAAGGGTGTTTTTTGTATTTTGTGCAATTTTTAGTGTTTAGGCTTTTTAGGGCTCCTCACCCTACTTCCACAGCTAGGATTCTCTTTGCCTTTTACCATCCTTGCTCTGCCAACATCTTCAGGCTTCCCCCCCCATAAATTAACCCAGCTTTACTACATTTTGCAAGATTCACAGATTAGCGGGAATGAATCATCGTGACTCTTCAGTTACGTTCACTGAATAAAACAAACAACGATCTCGACTTGAAACAGAAAAGCAGGTCACATTATTCACATGAAAGGCTTCACTAGGAAACCCAAGTACTGCAAGGAGAGCTAAAGGGTTTGCTGAGTCCCACTCCCTGATCTCAGTTCTGGATCATTTTTCAGTTGCACTTGTCACCAAATCACCCAGGATTACTGCTTTGTACTTTTGCTAGCACTTGAAGCCTCCAAAAGGAATAGTCTTGACCATCCCTGCTGCTGTTCTCACCTCCCTGCCACCCGCTACTGTACACTGGCTCAAAGCCCTAGTCACAGACTGGCTTGGGTGGGAAGGGACCTGTCAAGCTCATCTGGTCCAACCCCCTCCAGTGAGCAGGGACAGCAGCAGCTACACACATGAGCATTTGTGTGGATGAGTAGTGTGCAAGGGAACTTATTCAGGCATAGGGACTTTTTTTTAGAGGGCTCTAGAGTAACATTTGATAGGTTCCAGATCAGGGTGGGAATGACAGACTGGCTGCTGTGCTGGGACAGTATTTCTCTCTTAGGCTGCTTACGGAGGACTGCAGAGATCAGCGCTGCTGCCCTGCCTGTCCCCTGCCTTCTCCGTCCCCTGCGCGATGGCTGAAGAAACAATAAGGGATCTCCCTGCTTTTTTTCCTTTTACCATTTTATTTAACAGCACCCGAAGGACGTCTGAAAAGGGGTTTGGCCCCTTCGACTCCCTCACGGGCCTAAGCCGAGAGCTGCTGTCCCGGCCGGCGCCACAGCCCAGGGCTGTCACCCACCTCGCCTCAGCGCCATCTTCCCCTCGCCCCCCCCCCTCCAAGCAGCGCTGACAGGGCCGCCCCCGGGGCGGGGGCCAGGGTTGGGCCGCACCGTCAGAGTACCGCGACCTGTCCCCCGCCTCCTCCGGGCCCGGCAGCCCCCGGTCCGCCCGCTCCTACCTGGGAGGGCCCGATGTAATCGTCCAGGTCCGTCAGCTGCAGCACCCCGCTGAAGGGAGACGCCATCGCGGCCGCGCTGCCGCCGAGCGCGGCGGGCTGCGAGCGGGAGGGTGCGGCCACACTGTCGTAAAAGGGGAAAGCGGCCACACTGTGGTAAAAGGAGGGGACTGGCCCCACTGCCGGAAAGGAAGGCGCGGGCGGAAATGCGCATGCGCGGAGCGCTCAGGGCGTGTGTGAAGAGGGGCGGCCATGGTGGAGGGCGAGGGGTATAAAGCAGCGAGGCCCTGCTGCTGAGAGGGCTGAGTAGGCTGCCCTCGGGGCCTTTGGTGCTTTATAGGCGACGGGAGGAAGGTGTGTTGGGCCAGAGGTAAGGTGTACACGCTGTAGAAAGGGAGGTTTCATGACCCTTGGTCTCATAAACAGTGTGAGGCCTGCACTGGGTTTCTTTGTGTTCTTGCAGAGAGTGACTCCTTAAAGCCCTCGAGCTTGTGCGGGTGGTTTGGGTACTTGTCAGCCTTCTTGGGGCTGCTTTTCCACCGGGGTGGCAGCTGGTGAGGTTTCTGCCTGTGTGGTACAGGGATTTAAAGCTGTAGGTCTTCCCTAAACAGCTTGTTGGGTTTGTGGAAATTCATTTCTGCTGGGAGGCCAGGCTGGGAGAGCTGGGGGGGTTCAGCCTGCAGAGGAGAAGGCTCTGGGGAGACCTTCTGGGG